>JADRCH010000034.1:1782487-1827696 GCA_019843965.1 Rhynchomys soricoides | reverse complement strand
GTCTATGTGATGTACACACACTGTTTGTATCTGAGTCTGTAACCTGAAGTCTCAGTCTATGTGATGTACACACACTGTTTGTATCTGAGTCTGTGACCTGAGTCTCAGTCTACAACCACCTGTTTTTGGCGATCACAGGCCTCACTTCTTCAACGGTTCCCTCCCAGTCCTTTCAGTGCTTGAGGGTGTAAAATTATTTTTTATTTAAGTCTACAGTATAAGTTAATTATTAAGTCAATCAGTCTTTTATGCACCTAAAAATGTAAATAAAATCATAACAATACCTGACTCAAAAGTATTTTAAAGTATTATCCTCAAATCATCTAGTATATAAAAAGTAGTTACACGGTATTGTTACAATACTGCCTTTTATATTTTCTCATGTGCTTATTGAGATTTTTATTATCTCTTCACTAGGCTCCAAGCTATTGTCTAGGGTCCTTCCAATTCACCCCACAGGTTCCTGTATTTCATGCAGGACACATTTCATGGCAGTGAGTGCTCTTGGCTTCACTATCTGGGAATGTCTTAGCTTCTGTCGATTTTGAAGGACAGGTTTGTCAGACCTGGCTTCTTTATTGACAATTTTTCTTTCAGCAGTTTGAATATACCCTAGCATACTGCGCTGGGCCAGGTTCTGACAGGAAGCTGCTGAGTCTCTTACTGATGCCATGCATGTGAGAGGCATTCCACCTTCCCCCTACCTTCAGCCCTCCTTGCCATCAGCTGGTTTGAGTGTCTCCTAGCCGCTGTGTTACCCTAGTTGAGTTTTCTGCATACTTATGTGCATGTCTTCCATCAAATCGACATAGTTCGGGGCCATTATTTTTTAGATGCTCTTTGGTTCCATCTCTCTTGTCTTTCTGAAACTCCTACTTGTTGGTTTGTGGTTTTGTTTGTTTTACTGCTTTCTGAAATCTGCTTCTAGCTCCCTAAAATAATTTAGTTATTGAACTTGTCTGCTTCTGGATTTCCTTTTGTGGGCAGCGAGCATAATTCATTGGTAGAATACTTAGCCAGCAAGCTTGAGAATGAGGGTTCAGTTAGCATTGTCATGTACACATGCATATGCACAAACACATATGTACACACATACATACACACGAACAACGAGAGAGAGACAGAGAATTGTGTGTTTACTCCAAGGTTTCTATCACCTTACTGATATATCTATCCTACGACATTTCATAGATTATCTTCCTGTAGTTCTGTAGTTCTTTAGTCCACAGTCCTCTACTTTCCCCTGCAGATGCAGCCACTCTCTAGAGTCTTACTATTCTTACCTTTAATGTCAGGCCCCCAAAAAGAGAAGAAAAGGGTGTGATCAAAGGTGAGGAAGAAAGTATCTCAGTCTCTCACCACACTGGGAGCCACTTCAGCTGAGGGGAAAGGAGCTTGCAAAATGGAAGGGAAGCATGCAACTCAATGGCCACCATCTTTCTTTGTAGGTGACCTTGGGATCATAGGCAACTCTTCAGAGTAAACATCCCCAGTGCTTGGTGGACAGGGGCCTTTTTGGTTACCTTATCTTGAGAGCTGTGTAAATTTCTCCAGGAACTGTAACCGCTGCCTGACACAGGGATGGGTGGGGTCTGGAAGCTGCTCCTGCACTCAAACCTCAAGCTGACTAAAATTAACTACATATACCCCAAGCTTTCCTCCAAAGTTGCAAGCCTTTACTGTAACAAGAGCTCAAAACTAGGTACACTGGATGGATCTGCCATGGTGGTTACTGTTGAGGTAAAAACAGGTCCTTAATGTCTCCTAGTCTGTCACCTCAGACTCTTCTCCCTGAACACCGAAGAGAAGCGAGTATTCTTTAATGTGGGAGTAGTTGGTTTTAGGTGTCTTTACAGCTAGTAGTGAAGGATATATGAATACAGTAGTATAAATTACAAATCTACAGTCTAAAATAGGAATAACTGACATTTTTTCAGTATTTTGGAGATAGAGATGATAGTGACTCCAAGTTACAGTTTAATTGCCCAGACTTCCCAGAGAGTTAATGATTTTTGGTCCTCTGTGCCCTGGAGTGCCTACATCTCAAGATGCTAAATCTACATTGCCTTTAACTCTTCTCGGAGTATATCTGAATGTATCACTAAGTGTAATGATTATTGGTAAGGAAAACCTACCACCTTTGTGTAGAGACAGTGACTGAGGATTTATGTGAGCTGAGCAATTAAATTAAGATAGCTGACCCATAAACAAGTGAGTCAGGTAAAAATAACTATTCCAAAAACTTGAAACCAGACAAGCATGACTGAAATGAAAGAAATACATTTTATTATATGTCTCAGTCAGGGTTTCTATTCCTGCACAAACATCATGACCAAGAAGCAAGTTGAAGAGGAAAGGGTTTATTCAGCTTACACTTCTACACTGCTGTTCATCACGGAAGGAAGTCAGGACTGGAACTCAAGCAGGTCAGGAAGCAGGAGCTGATGCAGAGGCCATGGAGGGATGCTGCTTACTGGCTTGCTTCCCCTGGCTTGCTCAGCCTGCTCTCTTATAGAACCCATGACTACCAGCCCAGGGATGGTACCACCCACAAGGGGACTTCCCTCTTGATCACTAATTGAGAAGATGCCTTACTGCTGGATCTCATGGAAGCATTTTCTCAACTGAAACTCCTTTCTCTATGATAACTCCAGCTTGTGTCAAGTTGACACAAAACCAGCCAGTACATTATATAAACCAGAAAAATTAATGTTCTCACAAATGCATGTAATACTGTATTTCTACACGGTCTGTATTTCTATCTCATGGTATATAGGTAGTACAAAGTTTTCAGTCCATAGTTAATGGAGAGTCTAAAATATTTAATCACCCTTTAAACCAAGCTATGAGGTACGATTCTGTCAGCTATAGACAGATGATCCACTGCTGAAATCCCTCACCTGGTATTAGACATAACGTACCACACGCCTTGTAGAACTTACGCTCTTCCTCCCCTGCCCTAGAAGGGATGGTAAGAAGTCTGTATTGCCTACCATCCATCATTTCAGAACCAAGGCAGAATAACACAGGAGCTCCAGGGCACAGAGGACCACAAAACACTAATTCCCTGGGAAATCTGGCCAATAAAATTGTAGGCTGGAGTCAATACAATCTCTGTCTCCAAAACACTGGAAAATGTCAGTCATTCCTAGTTCAAAGTTAATCATGTTCAACCAATGCCTCATATGCATCAGTTGGGCCTTTTTCTCCTTTGCCTGTCGGCCTTGCCTAAACCTATCTCCTTACGTTACTTTCTGAGCAACTGAAAAGCAGGCTTTTGTCATCCCTCAGCTCCCATCCTAGTGAGCATAACTCTAGATAACAGAGAGTGGGGGAAGCTGGGCACAGGAGGAGAGTCTGACCATAGTCGCTCAATCTGAGGAACTTGATTTGGCAAGGAGCCCACAGAAGGCGTCCTCATTCTATCAGCTGCAAGGACACAAGCAGGCTGGAAGCAGGGGACCTAAAGGACAAGAGCAGGCTGGAAGCAGGGGGACTAAAGGACACAAGCAGGCTGGAAGCAGGGGACTAAAGGCAGAGGCAGAGCCCCCAGGCCTATGGGAGCCCAGCTGGGGGGCTGGGAAAGGAAGAGGAAAGTCAAGGCCCCTCACAGCCTTGCCCCTCACTCTCATCTTTGCATTGTCAATTTGCATAAATCAGCCCTGAACTCCTGGGCTTTGTGCAAAATTTCTGCTGAAGCCTTTAAAAGTTAAAAACAAAAACATGTATCTCTTGATTCCCAAGTCTGGCTGTCCTCTCTCAAACTTTTTTCTTGCCCCAGGGATTGATGGTAAAATAATCCTGGTAGAATTTGAACATTGAGGATAATATGTATTCAGATAACTTATAATACATTTTTGACCTTCGTGCTTACAATTAAATATATTTTTAATACATATGATTAAATATAGTTTTTTTAAAACACCTTAATCTTTCCTAGCTTCATGAGCAGTTAGGTTTCCCCACTCCTTAGGAGGAAGGAGAGGACAAAAAAGAAACAGTCCACAGTTTTGTCTATGGTTTACCAGCAGACCTGTCTAGGAATACACCAAAGAGGAAGCAGAAAGGGGGTTTCCTCCTGAGGTGGTTGGGTTAGCTAATATGAAAATATGAAGTGGTGTTCTGTCACAGTGTTTCCTTTTAGCAGTTTTCTAACTACTTTAAAAAAAAAAAAGCTACATATGCGAAAAATAAAGTAAACCCATTTTAAACAATTTCAAATTATCAATGTGATTGGATTACATGCTTTAGTCTATACATATACTGAGATATGCACCCAAACATATCCTCTCACTATTAAAAAAATAAAATATATCAAAACTGAGTGGAAGGTATCAGTGTTTATGACGCCATTGTGTTTGTCCCAGGTTTTAATGACAGCATGATATGCAGACAAAAGGCTTCAGGGTGGCTTTCAGCACAGGAGCCTATGCTCACAATGGCCACTCCTTGGGTACAGGTCCAGCTCACCTTCCACATCTCCAGCCTGAGAATCCAATAACTAATTAATTGTAATGTGTGAATTAAAGTTTAAAAAGAGTGAAAAGACACTAAAGGAGTTAGTGTCATGACATCTGAAAAGCTTCTTGTGCTCCATAATTAATTTCCTGTGACTGATGCTGAACGTACAGTCTCAGGAGAATTTAAAAAGTGACAATCTGAAAACCACTCCAAAGGTGTGTTCTTTAGTTGATTTTTACTGTGTTGCCATTGGGAGAGAAAAGCTCCTAAGCTCCACAGCTACCTCATACCCACCATTCCCTTAAAAATAACCATGTTTCAGTATAAAAGCAGACTAGGTATGATTTTATATAAATGCAAATGTTTTAAAATCAGAGATAAAAATTGACAATACATAAAAGAAACTAGAGAAAGCATAAAGTTTTGATGGTACTTCACCTACCTTTAACGCGAGGCTAAAATGTCCAACAAACGTTGCACTTATCCATGCTGTCGAGTGGGGGTCACCCAGAAATTCTATGTAATACTTTTCAACATTTCCATCCTGGTCATAGGTTACGTATTTCCCTTTGAAAGGATGAGGACAAAGTATTCCTGGCCAACTTTAAAAAAAAAAAAAAAATTTAAAATAAATTTCATTCTGTTAAAAAACGAAGCTATTCCTAAGAAGGAAGACCAAAATGTGGATGCTTCAGTGTTTCTTAGAACTCACCGGAGGAAATATGGAGACAAAGTGTGGAGCAGAGACTCAAGGAAAAGCCATCCAGAGACTGCCACACCTGGGGATCCATCCCATATATAGCCACCAAACCTGGACATTCTTGTGGATGCTGGGAAGTGCTTGCTATTGGAAGCCTAATATGGCTGTCTCCTGAGAGGCTCAGCCAGAGCCTGACAAATACAGAGGCAGATGCTCGCAGCCAACTATTGTACTGAGCATGGGGTCCCAGATGGAGGACTTGGAGAACGGACTGAAGTAGCTGAGGGAGTTTGCAGCCCCATGGAGGGAGCAACAGTGTCAACTGGCCAGAACCCCCAGAGCTCCTGGAGACTGGACCACCAACAAAAGAATACACATGGAGGGACCCATGGTGCTGGCCACATATGTGGCAGAGGAGGGCCTTGTTGGCCATCAGTGGGAGGAGAGGCCCTTGGGCCTGAGGGTGTTCGATGCCCCAGTGTATGGGAATGCCAGAGAGGAAAGACGGGAGTGGGTGGGTGGGTAGGTGGGTGAGCACCCTCACAGAGGCAGGGGAAGGGGGAATGGGATAGGGAGCTTCTGAAGGGGAGACCTGGAAAATAATTTTTTAAAATAAAAAGAATAATAATAGAATAAAAAGCTATTGACACATCTATCACAATCAAATATTGAACTTTTTTTATTTCTACAAACATAAATTTATTCCTACTTATACCTTTCAAAGATAAACAAGTAATAAATCATATCTTTGTAACAATAAAATGTTCGATATTGTCACAGAGAAGATAAAAAAAAATCTAAAAGAATTGATATCCAGAATCCATAAGAAACACCACTGGCAGGCAAAGAGGGGGAAAGATACATTGAATTCTCTGCAGAGTTAACTCTAGCCAAGAAAAATGATTAATTACTGAAATATCAGCCACTGACATGGCTTCTGCAAAAGTGAGAGAAAGCTGTGTGTGTGGATGGATAGACAGATAGATGGATAGATAGATAGACAGACACTGTAGACAATAGAGAGATGACATACAGAGGAATGACAGTGAGTGACAGGTAGACAGTAGGTGATTGAGAGACAGATGGTACGCTATACTTGCTAGTTTATAGGTGAATGACAGATGTTTAGACAATAAATGATGGCTACAAAGCAATGATAGCTTAAGGATAAATGATAAGAGATAGAGGAGAGATACAAAGCTATAGCTGTAGGCAACTGGATAACAGATAGATTGCTAGGTGATAGGCAGAAAACCTTCTTAGATCAAATAGTGACAGCACTGTTGACTACAGAAAGGCAGGACCACAGCTCCACCATTCTAAACTGTTCCTCCTCTCTATCACTCCACTAACAAGTCATTAATTTGCTTAAAAATATTCAAAACTCTAAGTAAATTTTCATTTAAAAATATTTTAAGATATGTTTAGAGGCTGGAGGGGTGATGGATTCAATTCCCAGCACCCACACAGCAGCTCACAACTACCTGTAACTCCAGTTCCAGAGGAGCTGATGCGCTTTTCTGGCTTCCATGGGCACCAGTCACACAGGTGGTGCATAGACATGCAGAAAGCAAAACATCCATACACATGAAATAAAACTTAAATTAAAAAAAGCTATGTTTGTGAGGACAGGAACCTCTGTAGACCTCGTTTTCTGCTTTGGACACTCAGTCCCCACTTAGGCATTTCTGTTTTTCCACTTTCTGTCTAACTTAGACTTCTCTTGAATTATTACTTTTTAACCATAGATAAGAGTACGTCAGGGACACAAGAGCAGGGTGTACTCCTGATTGCTCAGCCATTTCTCCAGCCTCTGACCTTCCACATCAGCAGCTGAAAGCTCAGATCCATGACAATATCGCTAAGCAAAGACTGAAAACAATATCCCATATGGAGTCCCAACCAGAAATTAGAGAGCAAGTCCTGAGAGTCACTGATGTAAGAAAGTCCACTCCTGATTATTTACTTGATTTATTAAATTCTATAATAAAAGAAAAGCTGAAAACTAAGAGACATATAGGCTACATTCATCTTAAAATGTCCTGATTATGGATATAAGTGAAAACAAATTTAGATTGGGAGGCACAGGCCTTTAATCCCAGCACTCACAAGGCAGAGGCGGGCAGGTCTCTGTGAGGGTGAGGCTAGCCTCATCTACATCCAGTTCCAAGCCAGCCTGGCTACATAGTGAGATCATGTCTCAAACAAACAACTTTAGCACTGACTAAGAAAACTGAAATTTTCAAATAATGCATTTGTTCAAGATTTTATAAATAATTTCAAAGTTTTGTTTAATGCTACAATAGAAAACGAAGCAGAGTGTGCTGGGCAATTTTAAACTCCTTGGTCCTGACTTGGGCTCTGGGGTAGAACTAGCAAAGAAGAGTATGGGGTCCTGGGCAAGTTAACCAGCAAGAGCCCCAGAGGCTTCTGGGCACCCACCATCACCACTAACCTCTCGTCAATCTGATAAGGGAGAAAATTGTTATCTTCTTTATTAAAGCAAGAAAACAGGGCTTTACAGACAGAACTTTCAGGAAGATTTTCTGTTGCTGCTGCTGTTTTGTTTTAATTTTTCAAGAAGACACTGGTAAGACATAATTCAAAAGAGGTCTTCCTGGTCAAAGGACATGGGTCACAGAGTCCATATTTAACTCAGAAAGAATGCCTGCCAAATGGTTATATCAGAGATCAAGTACCTAGCCTCAGAGGCTGTGTTCCTTACTGGTTCCCACCCTAAATGGCCTCTGAAGGATGTGGGATGTGGGGTAGGGTGTGTAGGTGTGGTGTAGGTGTGTAGGTGTGGGGTAGGTGTGCAGGTGTGGGGTAGGTGTGTAGGTGTGGGGTAGGTGTGTAGGTGTGTAGGTGTGTAGGTGTGTAGGTGTATAGGTGTGGGGTAGGTGTGTAGGTGTGTAGGTGTGTAGGTGTGTAGGTGTGTAGGTGTGCATATGTTAAGATCATTAGGCAGGAGTAAGCCAATCACCTGGCTTCTCCAGACCGCCTGCTGTGTGATAATCTGAAGTTTCAACCCAGTCAAAATGGAAAGTTACTAAACTATCAAAAGCCTTTCTCCATTCCCTACTGAACCAGGGAAAACCACGGCTGCCTTAAACTGAAGCACAGAACAAGGGCCTGCCTGCAGGGCTGAACGGGGAACAGGAAGTTGGTAGGTTTGTCGCAGAAAGGCTACTTTTGGCTTTCAGATAAAACATGCTAATTACTGTATGTACCCTACTTATCCTATTAGTAAATCAACATTCTCTTACATAATCCATGTTACCTTATATAAATTGACTATTTTACAAAACTGCACCTCTGAAATTAAAATTATTACTTCGAATTCGAGTAGCAAAATGTAAATCGTTGGCTTAAAACGCTGTGTTGGGATTCAATCCATATCTTATTCATTCAAAAATCTTATACACATACATTAATTTCTCCCATCTAGCCTCAAACGATCCTCCTGCCTCATCCTCTAGAGTGCTAGGACTACACATGTACAGGTGTGCCCAATTTTAATTACATTTTAAATAATTTTATCACCATTCCAACACCTGGCCCACCACTCTGGAATAAAGCAGGAAGAAAAGGCAGAAATCAAGTAAGGATCCCACGATAAAGAATCCTGGTAGTGGGGAGGGTGAACTAGGGGTAGCCACTAGAAAGTCCCAGATGCCAGGGACCCAAGAGGTTCCTAGGACCCAACAGGAAGGACATTAGCAAGGGGAGAGAGAATCTGTAGAGACCATATCCAGTAAATAGGCATGGCCCCAAATTGAGGGATGGGGCCACCCACCTACCTCAAAAATATTAATCCAGAATTCTTCCTGTCCAAAGGAAATGCAGGGGCAAAGAGTGAAGCAGAGACTGAAGGAAATTCTATCCAGAGACTGCCCCACCTGGGGATCCATCCCATATGGAGCCACCAAATCCAGTCACTATTGCTGATGCCAAGAAGTGCTTCCTGACAGGAGCCTTGTATATCTGTCCCCTGAGAGGCTCTTCCCCTGACCAATACAGATGCAGATAAATGCAACCAACCATTGAACTGAGCTTGGGGACCCCAATTGAGGAGTTAGAGAAAGGACTGAAGGAGCTGAAGGGGTTTGCAACCCTACAGGAAGAACAACGATGTCAACAACCAGCCAGACCAAGGACTAAACCACAAACCAAAAAGTACACATGGGGGCACCCTTGGTGTCAGCTGAATATGTAGCAGAGGATGGCCTTATTGGGCATCACTGGGAGGGGAGCCCCTTGGTCCTGTGGAGGCTCCCAGGGTAGGGGAATGCTCGGGCACTGAGGCAGGAGTGGGTGGGCAGCTGGGGGAGCATCTTCATAGAGGCACAGGGGAGGGAGGAATAGGGGAGTTTTGGAAGGGAAATTGGGAAGGGGATAACATTTGAAATGAATTAAATAAATAAATAAAATAACTAATAAAAATGATAAATAAATAACATGAATTCCACAAAAACCAAGAAAGGAAGGGAGAAATAAGGAAGGAAGGGAGGAAGGGAGAGGGAGGGAGAGAGGGAGGGAGGGAGGGAGGGAGGAAGGAAGGAGAGAGAGAGAGACAGACAGAGAGAGAGCGAGAGAGAGACAGAGAGACAGAGAGAGAGAGAGAGAAAGAAAGAAAGAAAGAAAGAAAGAAAGAAAGGAAGGAAGGAAGGAAATTACTCATGGAAACTTAAGGAAAGGAAGAATAGAACCCTGGTAGCACTTCGACAACAGTTTATAGCTCAAGACCTAGGTTCTGCACTCAGTTAATACTGCCACACTGAAAACTGCACACCTGCCCAGTCTGCGCAGTCAGCAGGGTAGAGTCAGTGGGAGAGTTAGTGGCATTCACGTGAAGAAACCCATGCTCTCACTTGAGCTTGCAGGCAACAGCCTTTCTGAAGGCATTGAGCTCTTGCCAGGTTTCCTCAGGTGATATAAAGTTCAAATAAATGTGTGGTTTATTCATATTTGTTTTTAGGAAATTAAAAGACTGTCATCATCATAGGGCTTAACTGTCTCCTGCCAAATTTAGATGTTGAAAACCGAAAAGACAGGTAAAGAAATGACTAAGAGAGCGGGACATAGAGTTGTGTGTATGTACTCCCTGCAGTCAGGAGGTGGAGGCAGGAGGATCAGGAGTCCAAGGCCAGCTGAAGCACTTGAGAGCCTACCAAAACAATAATAGCAACAAGTACCTCAGTTAAAACCGAGCTCACTGGGACAGGCTCTATGTCCAAGATAACCTGTCTCATGGGAAGAGATCAGGACATAGGCGTGCAGAGAAGAGTGTGAGAATGTGGCAAGACCATTTGTAAATCAAGGAGAGAGCCTTGGATGAAATTAGTCGTGTGACACCTTGCTCTCAGGACGTGAGCCTGTGGAGAAGCACATCTGCAGTATGTAAGCCAGCTCATGTGTGCTAGTTAGTTATGGCAACCCTAGGAAGCTAGCACAACTGTATATGTAGACTAACAACAGGTGAGCTGGAAGGAGTGATTTAGAAATCTCTCCCCTTCGTTTGGCAAGAGGCTGTGTGTGCCTTTTATGGGTTCTTAAGTATGTGGCGGGCCACAACCTGGGAGAAAATTAATTATGATAGCAACAAAGAACTACTCTCTTGAGAACTGTTTGTGTTTATTATACAAAAAATTAAATAAGCATTTCCAGATTCTACATAAATTTCTCCTTAACCTTCTTGAGTCAACTCATTGAGCAGCAGTAACATTAAATGCTGGCAAGACAGAGCTTCTGCTCTTAAGAGCTGCCTGTAAAGCCATAGGTTAGTGAAAGTCCACCCAGTCAGTGCTGTGCTGCTGAGTTAGGCCGCTAAGTATCTCTGCAGCCAGCAGCTGTCCCTCTGCTTCAGGGTCTAGAGCGGTGCTTAATCATGATCCGATATTTGACTATTTCTTTTGGGTTAATTCTATCTTTACATTGTACTATGGTAATTTATCTTGTTATTGTCGTTCTATGCGTTTGTGTCATCGGAGAAACAATGCAAGTAGATTCAGTTTCTTAATTTAAAATTTAAATTTGTGCTCAGCTTAGCTGATGAAGGGGAACTTAAGTGATAGGCAGTCAAATGCATTCCAGTCTCAGAAGGAGGGCGGATGTGGCTGTTTGTCAAGCATGGTGAGGGCAGCAACCACAAGCCAGAGATATGGTAGGGACTGCTTTAAGACCACATTTCATATGAGATTTTAAGTCCTTTACCTCTGTTTCTAATTCCTAATGAAACTTTCTGTCTTTCAGATATATTGATTGATAAAAGCAAATTCACTGCTTGAATTACAGTTATTGAAACATCAATTTTCCCATTTAGGAATTGCTTTCAAAATATATTTTCAACTCTGCATTAAAAATGTTTGCTTTAGAGATAAAAAGATGGGGAACTATAAATCTGTTTATGACAACTTCGGGAAGTGTTCATACTGCACGCCCCGTAAAGTACTGGATCTTACAGAACTGTCGGGACCATTTTGCCTGCTAGGCAGGATCAGAACAAGTCAGGGTTTGTGGCCTGGCAACCTGTTCTGCAGGCAGGCAGGTTTCCCGGTCTGCTGCTGCATGGAATAAGAGGAGAAACACTTGAGACTCAAGGCTAGAGGATGAATGTTCTATTAACCTTGGAGGAAGGAACAGGGAGGCCTCTGGATGGGAACAGATATCCTACGCGTGTCGGCCATTGCCTCTGCTAGCTTATGCTTTGGCTTCCTGCAGTGTGGGGTATAAAAAGGCTGGAGGGATCACTGGACAATCCTCCCAACCTAACTCTTGTCTCTGAATCTTCTTTGTCTTTCCTATAATCATCCTCACTCCCTGCTCAGAAGCTGTTCAACTTCGTGCCAGCAGGTCCGGAACACATAATCCATTAATGTTTGAGTTAATTATTAATGTGGGGGGGAATTGCTAATATGGGAGAGGATAATAGTTTTTAGAATATTGTCACATTTGATCCCCAGAAAAGCCCTGATTAAAAAGGGCACAGAGATCACACACTTGCTAAGACAGTGCCTGCCTTTGTTAGCGCTGTTATAACAAAGTTTCATAGACTTGAGGAGTGAAGCTAGAGGAATTCACTCTCTGTAGCTTCTCTAGCTTCTCTAGACTGGAGTGTGAACCGCTTGCTTCTTCTGATGTCTTTCTTATTTTTTCCCTCTTAATCTAAACAAGGCTGCAATTTTTTGTAAATAACTGTGATAAACAGACACACTGTATTTTATTGTTCATCTTGAAATAGTTGCTAATTCTTCATTGAAATAAGTTATTTAGAAGTATGTTTGTAAATGACAAATATTTGAAGATCTTAATTATTTCATAGATGCTTAAAATAGTTTTCATTTAATTTATGTAGATTTATTATATTTCAGAGTTTGGCACTCTTGGTTGGGGTTTTCTAAATATATACTATGTATCTTCAGTGTATAAATCTTAGATTTCAGTTAAACTTTCTTGACTTAAAGGCACTCGTATTGTCTTATCATACGACTTTGGCTTTTTACTTTAAGAGTCTAGGTAATCTTTTCTATCTTTGGTATATCTTTTTCTTGAACTTTTTTTCATCTTTTGTCCCTTTACATTTTTAATATTTTTCTCTACATATTTTATTTTTCAGAAAGTACCAGTTATTTTATATTCCTTCCAATTTAGCTTTATTTTTGAAGTTTTAAAAAGATTTTCATTAATTTTACTTTTTCCTCAAATCTTTAACCACCGTTTTAATTTTTTTCTAGTTCACACACACACACACACACACACACACACAATTATATCTACACTATTTTCTTTATTTCTGTTAAGTCAACTTGAAATCGTGAGTACAATCTAAGATTTTGAGACTACTCTCAAACCCATTCCTCTGCGGTAACCTTTCATATTTTGTATTTCTGCCTCATACTATTTTTTACCACACTAGGTTAGTATTAGCTTCTCCTGTGATTGTGTGGGGATGGAGCAGCTGGAGAAGTAAGTTATTTGCAGAGACCAGCCTGACCTGGTCTCAGAGCTCTCAGTTCTGCAGCTGAGAGAAGTGCTTGTGCCTCAGCGCAGAGGGAGAGGTTAGCAAACACTTCACTGTTGCATCTGCTTGCTCCAAAACTTCTCAGCTGTTTGGGTCCAGACTCCTAGTCTCCTGGAGTACTTCTTATGGATGTCTCCCACCCAGACCCTGTAGCAGGGTGTCCCTAAGGTCCCAAATTTGTGACCAGTCTTTGTTTTCAGTAACTACCTACTACTCCCAGACATGGATCTCTTCTCCAGTGGTATCTGGCTGTAGGACTTCAGGATGTGACGGGACTAGCAGTGGACTTCTCCTTGGCCTCTGGGAGAGCAGAGGGGATGCTGGGCCCGTCCCTACTGTTTCATGGGTACCTTTTGTCCTCCATGCTTTATAGCTGTCTGACGCCTCTTTCAGAGCTATCACCTTCCTTCCCCTCTTTTAGCTCTGCACATTCCTGGAGTCCTAGAGGGGAAACTCTAATCTAGCAACCGAACAAGATCCTTTGCTCTTATTGATCCTATCCTCTTTATTTTACCCCTGTAGGTTTTGGAGGTGGTGTTGTTGTTTTGTTTTGTTTTTTAAAATCAAGTTAACTTTTTTCATGGAAATGACCTGTGTGTTAAGTTTTAATGTTTCCAGGGTTTGATGCTCCAGCATCTTCAGAATCGCTCTTTGCCCCACTGTAGTTGATTGAATCTGTTGCTCTCAGTTTGGTCTGCTGTACTCCCCAGTAAAGCTTGCCACCATCTTGAAGTTCTCATTTCTCAAATCTATCAGATGATCCCTGTGCTGTTCCTATTCACTTCCCCCCCACCCCCAGACTAATATGTCTAGGTCTCATAGGGAGTTGTAATTATTGATCCTGTTTTGGTGTATAGAGTAGCCTATCAGTAAGATTTATCATGTGTGTTATCTGGCAAGTGCAGATGCCACCTTTCTACTGCATTTCACACAGACTTTCCATTCTGCATGTGCATCCCTAAATCACTGTCTTCCAAGAGTACCAGCTAAACTGGATTAAGGCATACCCTGACGGGTCTCATTTGTAATTAATCACTTCTTTAGAGGCTCTACATCCTAATATGGTCATTCTAAGGTATTAGGAGTTATGGCAGTATTCAAGATAGTTCAGTGCAAAATAGTAAGAAAGCAAGAACCTGAATCTACGAATTTGACTGGATCGCCTATTGCACACATGCGCATATCAGAACAAGCAAGTAATAGCCTCTCCTTTATGAATGATTCCTCATGGTCTTCATGGAGAAAAAGACATTAATCCCAGCACTCGAGAGGCAGAGGCAGGTGGATTTCTGAGTTCGAGGCCAGCCTGGTCTACAGAGTGAGTTCCAGGACAGCCAGGGCTATAGAGAGAAACCCTGTCTGGAAAAACCAGACAGAGAGAGAGAGAGAGAGAGAGAGAGAGAGAGAGAGAGAGAATAAGCCAATATACTTGAGTTTTGTAGTCTAGTAGCTTACAAAACCTAGTAAGAGGTTCCAAAAGGGTAGTGTTAGTAGCAGTACGCTCAGAATACTGTAAAATTCCTGAAAATACAGGGAGCACAAGCACATAAAGAGACACAGCTCCTCCAAATGCAGAGCACAGGGCTGAGCAGAAGTGTCTGCCTAGCCAGCATGAGGCTCTTGGTATTTGATCTACTAAAACACAGAGATAAACAGAAACAGACATAGACACACCCATGCACACAGGCCCTCAAGCATGCACGCATTTACGTAAATGTAATAAAAAAATTACAGAACTCAGTAATTAAGTGATGATTAACTAGTAAGTAATAAACAATAAATAAATTTCTTACCTTGGCCAATTCTGTAATTTTACCAAAACCAGGCTTCCAAGAGGAAGCTGGGAATAGACAATCTTGTAGCCACTTTCAAGGAACTGAGATTCTTCAGGGAACTCCTCCTCAGACACAGAGCAGCTGCTGTAGCTGGAGTCGGTGTTCATGAAGCAGTACCAGGGCTCGCTGTGCTCCACCCTGGCCGCAGCCACAGGGGACAGCAGCCTCCACTTCAGGCAGCCTTCCTTCTCACACTGCACCCATACTCTGTTCACAAACTCACTGCTCCCCAAGGCCAGGTCCATTGGGCTGGTACTGACCATGCAGCTAGCTTATTGCTTTATTTTATTTTGGTTTCGTTTTGTTTTTGTTTTGTTTTGTTTCTCAGAAGTGAATCAAATCTGGAAAATAAAAGAAAAATACAGATTCAAGGGTACAAGATGTAATTTCAATCACAAGAAGAATCTCTTTTATGTTTTCTGCCAGACTCTGTGCTTCTGGGAGTAAAGATGTGTCTAACACAGTATGTTCTCCTTACCAGCAAAAACAACACAACAGACTGTAAATGACACTAACAGTAAGTGCGCTGAAATTACAAACTGGACAAACCTACCCCACGAGGAGAGTCTAGTTCAGCAATGTCTGCTGCTGACACTCACTATGCACAAGGTATTGCTTTCTTTTTTGAGTTGCCCTGATGCTGTAGCCCAGGCTGGCCTAAAACTCCATCCACTTGCCCAAGCCTCCTGGGTGCTAGGATGAGGATAACACACAAAGAGCTACCATGTGTCAGGTCCCCACCGCCTTACACACACAGCTCAGACTATATCCATTTTGCCAAGGAAACTGAAGCTAAGAAAAACATTTTTAAGCCCCATGGCTAGTGCCCTGTAGTGCTGAGGTTTAAATGCAGGCAGCTGGGCTCTAAGCTCTGTGGTCTTGTCTGTAGATGTGCTGCTCTACAGACAAGAGTACACAGACAGCATCATGCATCATCCTGTTCTTCTAGAACTCAGGAAAACCAGATGGAGCAAATGCTTCACACCATGAAAACTGTAATGATGTAAAAGCTAGGTGACCAGCCTCTTCCTTAGGAAGGCCTGCCCCCATCTCACTGAGAACCTCTTGTCTTCTCAGGCTTTGTATGAGGAGTCTACCTATGTGAGTAGAACTGTATACTAAAGATCCCCAAATTCAGCATCAGCAATGACACTGAAATGTGCACTAAGGATATAACTAAAATACGGACAAAATTAATTGTTGACAATCTATTTCGCAATAACCTAGTTTTTAAAAACAAAAGGAGATGTGGGGGCTGGCAAAACAGCAGTTGGTAAAGACACCTGCTGCCAAACTGACCACCTGAGCTTGATCCCCAGAATTCACATGGTGAAGAGAGAAAGAACTGACTCCTGTAGTTTTCCTCTGCTCTCCACATGCATGTCATAACATATGCATTTCCATAGTGGCTGTACCAGTTCACATTCCCACATGCCGTGTACAAGCATTCACTTTGGTTCACACCCTCACCAGAATTTGTTTTTTCTTTTCTTTTCTTTTGTTGGTTTGGACATTCCTGGGAATTTTTATTTTTAACGTTGAAAAGTAATTTTTTAAAATTTTTTTTATTTTTCATATTTTATTTACATTTCAAATGTTTCCCCCTTTCCAGATCTCCCCTTTGGGAACCTCCCCATTCACTCCCCCCTCCCCCTGCCACTATGGGGGTAATCTCCCACCCACCCACCCACCCACTCTCGTCTTCCCTGCTTGGCATTCTCCTATACTGGGGAATCTAACACCCTCAGGTCCAAGGGCCTTTCCTCCCCCTGATGGATAACAAGACCCTCCTCTGCCACATATGTGGCCAGAACCATGGGTCCCTCCATGTGTATTCTTTTGTTGGTGGTCCAGTCTCCAGGAGCTTTGGGGGTTCTGGCCAGTTGACACTGTAGCTCCCTCCATGGGGATGCAAACTCCCTCAGCTCCTGCAGTCCCTTCTCCAAGTCCTCCATCTGGGACCTCACACTCAGCCCTACTGTTGCTGTGAAGCGACTCTTGGGTATTTCAAACTTTTGGATTAATAACCACTTAACAGTGAGTACATATCATGTTCTTTTGTGACTGCGTTACCTCGCTTAGGATGATATTTTCAAGATCCATCCATTTGTCTGCAAATTTCATGAAGTCATTGTTTTTAATAGCTGAGTAGTATTCCATTGTGTAAATGTACCATCCTAGGATCACAGAGGCAGAGGGAGGTGGAACTCTGAGTTGGAGGCCAGCCTGGTCTACAGAGTGAGTTCCAGGACAGCCAGGGCTACACAGAGAAACCCTGTCTTCAAAAAACAAAAAACAAGCAAAACCCTCTTGTTGTTTGTTTTCTTAATGATATTCTGGCTGGGGTGAGATAGAATCTTAATGCAATTTTAATTTGCATTTCTCTGATAATGAGGTTGAACATTTTTATATGTTCATTGAACAAATTTGTGTTTTATTTTTTGAGTACTACCTGTTCATTTAGCTAGTACATTTCTGAACTTGGTTGTTTGAATTCTTCATTTTTTAGTTCTTTGTATGTTCTGGATAGTAATCATGTCATGTGTATGGTTAGCACATATTTTCTCCCATTCTGTAGGCTATTGGTAACTGTTGTTTCCATGGCTGTGCAAAGGCTCTGTGCAGATTTTATGGGGGCCCATTTGTCAGCTGTTGACATTATATCCTAAGTGAATAGTTTGCTATTCAGGAAGTTATTCCCACTGCTTATATCTTCAAATAATTCCTTTGATTTTTATTCTTCTAATGGCTTCAGAGTTCAGGACTCAGATCAAGATCTTTTATCTGTTCAAAACTGACTTTTTTTGTACAAGGTAACAAATACATATCTAGTTTTATCCTTCTACATGTGAATATTTATTTTCCCACTCCATTTGCTTTAAGGATGCTGTCATTCATATATATATATACATATATATATATATATGTATATATATATATATAATTTATTTGTATATATACATATATATTTGTATCATTTATCAAATCAGTTGTCTATATATTTACACCTGTGGATTTGTATTGGTCTTCTATTCCATTGATTGACATCTGTTTTTGTATCTGCACCATGATTATTTTGTTAATATGACCCTGTAATAAAACTTGAAATTAATGAAACCTCCCGCATTAATTTGTTTGTTCAGGATTTCTTGGAGTATTTGAGGTCCTTTGTGCTTCTACATGAATTAAATCATTTCCTATTGCTATGAAGAACGGCATAAGGATTTGGATAGGTATTACATAGATCACTTTTGGTAAGACAGCCATTTTCACGGTATTAATTCTTCCAATCCCTGAGCACAAGAACTCTTTTCAATCTTGTATCTACTTCACTTATTTTCCTCAGTGTTCCAAGTTTTCACTGTGGATGTTTTTCAATTCCTTGGTAAGATTTACTTATTTTTTTTGTTTTTAAAAAATTGGCTTGAGGTAAAAGTAAATGGAGTAATGATTTTGTTTTCCCAATTTCTTCCTCAAATGTTGGTTATTAAAACACAAATTCTATACCCATCCTCCCTGCTCCATTTCACATTTGTGCTTCTTTTACTTAGCATCCAATGTCAATTCAGCAGGCTATCTCTGTCCCATAGATGTTCGGTCTATCCTGTAACTTGGCTATTGTGACTAGCAGCAGTATGACAGGCACAGATGTACAGGTATTTCTATAGGCACTTGGAGGCATTCTTTTGGATATATATCCAAAATTATATAACTGGATCAAATTATAGCTTAAGCCTTAGGTTTTAGAGGAATCTGCATGCTCACTTGTACATGGTATTTTGTAGTATGCTGTAGTTTACAAAGCCACCAAGAGAGTACAAATGCTCCTTTCCCTCACTTCCTCACCAGCATGTGTGGTCTGCTTTTCTTGATAAATCCATTCTGGTTGCATGAGATGGACTCTCAATAGACTTTTAATTTGTATTTACCTGAGCCAATCCATTTTAAACCCTTGTTATTCTTCCCTGGGGTGTTGGGAGTCTTATTCAGAAAGCTACAGATCTTTTTTTAAAAAGCCTTAGATCTTAAAATCCTAGCTCTTAAAATGGTCCCCCTATACTCTGCTCTAGAAGTTTTGAAGTTTCTAGTCTTAAATTTAAGTCATTGGTCAATGTTGAATTGATTTTGTGCAAGTGAGTCATGATGATCTACTTGTCTTTTGCCCATGGATATCCAGTTTTCACAGCACCAGTTTCTTTTCCAATCTAAAGTTTTGACCACTCGACAGAAGATGGAGGAGGCTGCACAGTCGTGTTTCTGGGTCCTCTGTTTTACTGAGCACAGGCTTGCTTTTATTCCCAGTTTCATACTGTTTCACTTCATTACAGTTCGGTCTTGGGCACTGGGATGCCTCAAGATGGCTTTAGCTATTCTGGATCTTTTGTTTTTCCCAAGTAATGTCTCCCTGGTTCTGTAAAGAATATCATTGGAGTTTTAGAGGAGATTATATTGAATCTGCAGATTACTTTCAGTAATATGGCCATTTTCTCAAGACTAACTGCTAATCCATGAACATGGGATACTTTTTCCATCTTCTATGACCTTCTTCAATGTATTTCTTCAGAAATTGGCAGTTTATTTGTTTGCTTATTGGGATTATTGTTAGTGGGGTTGTTTTTCTTTCTTTCAGACAAAAATTATACATAGGAAAGTTCTTGATTTTTGTGTGTTGAGTTTGCATCCTGCTAGTCTGATGAAAATGCTATTTGATTTTAAAGTTTTTATAGCATTTTAGGGTCTTTTACATATGAGACTAGGTTGTCTACAAATATAATTTGACTTCTTTCTTTCCTTTTGTACACCTCTTATTTCTTTCTCTTGTGTTATTGCTTTGGCTGAGATTTCAAACACTATATTGAGTGATGAGAATGGATACTCTCATCTTATTCCTGATTTTAAAGGAAATGCTTTCAATTTATGCACATTCAGTATAATTGGTTATGTATTTATTATAAATGACTTGTTTTTGATTTAGATATAATCCTTCTATTCCTATTAATCACATCTTCAGGTTTTGTTTTGGTTTTTTTTTTTAATCATGAAGAGATGTTAAGCTTTGTTACAGGCTTGCTTTTTGATGCATCTGTTGAAATGAAATGTGTTCCATTGTATTTCCCAATTTGCATTCCTGCATTTATGGCATTAAACCCACTTTATTGTGAAGTATTTGTAAATAAGTAATTGAGTTTGCCTTGTAAATATTTTGAGGATTTTTCCTTTTATGCCCATCAAGAAAAACTATCTGTAGTTCTCTTTTGTGTGGTGTCTTTTATCTTTGTTGAATACATATGAAGGTATTCCTTCATGTACTGTTTTACGGAGCATGCTGAGGAGTGCTGATGTTATTTCATTAAAAGTATGAAAGAATTCAACAGTGACTCCATCCAGCCTTGGGCCAGCCTTTCTTGGGACCCTACTACTGCTTTGTTATTATTGCTTGTATCTATTTGGGCTCATATAATCTTGGCTCGATTTTGGCAAGTTACATATGACTAGAATTTTATTCATTTCTTCTAGATTTCCAGATATATTAGTATGAGTTTTCAAAATATCTCTGGATTATCCTCTTGGTTTCAGAGATATCCACTATAACATCTCTTTATTTCTAATTGCATTGGTTTGAATATTCTTTCTTTTGGCTAGCTTGGTTAAGGGCTTGTATATCATGCTTATCTTTCCAAAGAAGTAATTCTTCACTTCAGCAAACCTTTGTATTCTTTTCTTAGTCATCATTTCTATCTGCCTGGTTTTTATTGCTTCTCAGCTCTTCAGATGCACATAGTTTTTCTAATATCTCCCATTCTTCTCCATGTAGATGTTAATATCTATACACCTCCCTCTTAGAACTATGTTTCTTTAACCCAAAGATCTGGGAGCTTCATTTTCATTTGATTGCAGGAATTTTTATTTTTCCTATGGTTTCTTTAGTGACTCAACAATTAATCAAAGGAATATTGTAGTTTATAGGTGTTTGTATAATTTCTATATTTCCTCTTGATTCTGATAACCAAATTATCCAATAAGATACAAGAAATTATTGTTAGTATTTGTTGTTATTTATTTAATAACGCTCTTTTCTTCATCTTATATTGACCACTGAACAGCTCACGTTCCCTGCCTTCCTTAGAGCCTTGATTCTGGGCTACTAGAAATCATGTACCACACTGAAATTCCTAAAAATCCCAGATCAACAATATTACACTTGTAGTTTCTGGCAATGTAGTTTGACAAAATGCAAAGTGATCAAAAAAGTGACACCACATTTGTACAATAAATAGAACATTAATTACATCATCACAACTTAAAACTCTTATAAGCACTAATTCTCCACTTTGTTTTTAAATGATTTTTAATATATTTATATTAAGTATATATATTGAAAGAGAATATTATAGCCATCCAAACTTGGTCCTATTAAACTGATTCACTATTATTAAGTGGCTGGTACAGCACAAAAGGGCTTTAATGCCCTCTTGTTGGACCTACCCTGACCTCAGCCTTATCAACTTTACCTTAATGCTAGAGTCTGCTTGTCCTCCTTACTTTGTTTTAGACCATTGAATATATCTATTTTTTGACTGCCATGTTCATAATAATGGGTCAGAACTGACCAAATACATACTGGAAGGAATACTGCTTCTAAAGAAAATATCCCTTTGTGATATATCAAGGTTTTCAATTATGCTTCCTGAAGAAGTAACATAGTTTCTAGACTGACTTGGCATTTTTTCTATTACGGCTTTAATTATTTAAAGGCTTTTATTAACAACTGCATCTTCTAAATATGATCAAATATTTAATTTTCCTAATTGATAAAATATTTCTTATCTTTGCGTAAATCCATCCCATAAGTTAACCACACATGCTATATTATCTACATACTCATGTTTCTAAAATAGACATACACTCTTCTGTGGCTATGTTTCTTTGTCTCATAGATCTTTCCTGAGGGCAATATATCAAACAATTTCATTCCTATGAGCTTTCTACAGCATAACATTAAATCAATGCAGCATGCATTGTATGACTGATGAATTTAGTCAAAAGGACTCTGTTTTTCTTTGTTTTGTTTTGTTGTTTTTTTTTTTCAGTTTTTGGCTAGCAGAAGCAATACTATAGCAAATATCATTGCGTATTTGTTAACCTGTGTGTTTGAACATGTATACTTCTACAGTAGAAATGCTACATTAAGAGGTATGCACATTTTTAAGGAGACAACTCTGAATGTACCTCTGGAAATCTATTCTAATTTTCAATTCCACTAACAGTTTATAAGTACCAATTCCCTCTTAACGTACCAACAATGGGTATTAACAATGACTTTTTCAAATCTAATTAACAGAGCGTTATCTTACTGTAGTATTAATTTACACTTCCCTGACCACTAATTAGGTTTTATTGACTATTTTTCTTTCATTGGAAAACCTTGTTTCTGTTCTATACTGGGGTTTTATTGTTTGTTACAGAGATTTCGTAGCGTTCATGGTGTAGTAGGAATATTAATATTTGCTGCACGTGTTGGAACATCTTCATATAGTTTGCCACTTTTCAACTTTATACTTGATCATACCAAAAGTTAAAATTTTATAGAACTTGAATTTACATTTATTAAATGCTTCTTATTTGTCCCTGAAATTTTAAATAAAATTTTCCATATATTTTTCTTATTAATATTTAGCATGAATCAATCTTGAATACTGTGCCTTGAATGAGTTTTGATGTCACCTGCCATCCATGATGGAAGTAACATAACTAAAAGTGCTCACAGGCGCCCTTCAATAACTCATCTTTCCCACCCTGGAGCGTCATGGAGTCTTCACCAGTGACTTTAGCAGGATTGTGGATCATTAGATTAGACCATTCCTCACAAAATGGAGTCACTTAGAATATTTACAAAGCAACAGCAATACTGGATGAAACTAGATAATAAGAATAATGCAAGCAGAGTGGGGAACATGAAGGCCATCGGAAAGCCATCAGTGGCAGCCAGCTGCCCTGGACCCTTCCCATCTTACACATAGCCCTGCAAGAGCAGAAAGCACCCTCCACATGCAGCAGGCATCACTGGAGAGCTTGTCAAGATCCTCTACAGTGCCTATTACAAAACAGAAGAGGATTAAAAGATTACTCTTAAATGGTAGATAAAGTTTCTAGATTTTTTTAGGAACTTCAGTCCCATAGTGGATAATACCGAGAAGATAAATTAACACTAAGTAAATGTCATTATTACTTGGTGATAGTTCTAATTGCATCTAACTTAAACCTCTTGGTAATTTGGATCTGAAACATTTTTATGCAGCCTAATAGAATTCATAATGCAGATTATAAAATCTTCCATTCTCTTCAAAATAGATTCTCATTATTTCTGTTACTTTTTCTCACATGCTTTGCTTGTTCACAAACTTACTGCCACATCCGGAATACACAATGACAGAAAAGATAAAGTTTTCCAAGAATGCTAGACACTTTGAAGTCTAAAGTCATACCAAAATAATCCACACTTGAGACCTTGACAAATGCAAAGCTACACTAATCACCTTTGCTTTACTTAACCCATTTTAAAGTTTCATTTTCCAATTTAACATATTGACCTAGATAATTTTTTTAAAGCTTACAGTTAAACAAATTGTAAACAGAGTGGCTATCTAAGTTCAGCCTCGAGCTCGGGGTTCCTGCTCATGTTTATCTGTGGAGGTGTCCAGTAAGTTTCCTCACTCTATCCTATCTGCAGTTTCCTTCTCTATCCTAGCTGCAGCTCTCTTACCGAACCCTGAGCTCTCACTGATTGGCTAGGCTGGCTGACCAGCAAGCCCCAGGGATCCTCCTGTCTCTTCCTCTCTAAACCTGCAGTTCCAGGTGTGCAACTTGCCTCTCCAGCTTTTTATGTGGGTTCTGGGGAATCAAGTTCGGGTCCTTGTGCTTGCACAGCAGGCTCTTTACCAATGGAGCCATCCTCCCAGCCCTCTGAAGATGCTTTCAAAATTCCTTTACTGTTGCTTTTCTTAGCCCCTCAGCTAAAATCAAGTGAAGAATTCCTTAACCGACTTCCTTCATTTCTATCTTCCTTATTACATACACAAAGAGATAAAAGACTACAAGTTGGTGTCCATTCAAAGGGACTTTTAAATGACTCTAAAATATTTTTAGGAATTAATACAGTGAACTATAGTTCAGTTCAGCGGTTTTTCTCTTTTTGTTAAGGACAGATAAAATAATGACACAAAATATTGCTATTTTAATGCTATCTGCTATGGACTGGCAGGTGTTCACACCACCTCCACATTTGTACACATGTTTAAACATGATCGTAGTTGGAGGTGGGGTTTTTGGGAACTTGTCATAAATAGGGTGCAGCCCTTGTGATCGAATTCGTTGGCTTAAAGACAGAAACAACAGAGTGTATGGAGTCTCTTTCCGACTGGCTTGCCGTCATACAATAACGTCAGGAAATATCAGATACCTGAAAACGAGGAAACGAGTGCTCGCCAGACGTGGAGCCTGCTTGTCACCTTATTCATATACCCCCTCCTCTCTGACACTCTGTGAAAGAAGCGCTTGCTATGTTAACCACGGCGTCTTGCTGTGTTAACCATGGCGTCTTCGGTTATCTGCTCCAGCAGGCCAAACGGGCCTAGGGCCTTACCTTCAATACAGCTCTAGATGCAAAGAGCTCAAAGTGCAGAGAAATTAGAAGTGAGCTAACCAGCTGGTAACACAACTACTGCCAAGCATATATAAGCAGTGACACGGACTCTCTTGGAATACAGGAGATGATGCTGTGTAAACGAGAGGCAAAGAGGAACGTTCTCGAGGATGATGGCAACAAACTGATAAGCATGAATGAATATGAGGCGAAAGTCAGCCCCAAGAGTTGTGCTCCTCCCCCATGTGACCCCCTCTACCGTTATACCTGGTACTTACATCACTCTACTCTACACTATACCAGTGCACACTACCTATCCAACACCACTAGACCACAGGCTCTCTGAGGACAAAGACATTGGTTTTATATCTCTGGAAATGAGGGGGTTGATTTGATAGACATGCTGTTCTCTATGCACTGGCCCTTGGATACCTCAACAGTATTTAATATCCTGGAGTTCACTGATGTTGTTCTCCCACACTTCAGCACAGCATCTGGGATTGGCTAAATATTCCAACAGATGGTTAGGGGTCAGGAGCAATGTTTTATTTGTAACAAGTATCATTAGTTAAGCTGAATTTATTAAAGAGACCACCAAAACCTGTAGAGTCACTAAACAACTCTAAACAACTTAATCCACTATATTATAGGTATTTATAACCTTCAAAGTGAAATTAATGAGCCAAGAACGTCTATGTGGGGGAGATATATATATATATTCATATTCATTCCAAAGATTTCCGTATTCCATGAACATTAAAGTATTGTATTGCAGCAGTTTTTGAAAAAAATCAGAAAATACAGTATTTGAGTTGAAATATCATAGAGTCCTATTGTTGAATGTAACAAGGACAATATAAGACAATATAAGCTGGAGAATCACCAAGAAAATCTGGTGAAGCATCAATTTTTATTACAACGTATATGTATTTTGTAACTGATGTATCCCAGATGGTGAAATTACAACAGACCCAAGGAGTTCTGAAAAGCATCAGAATTTAATGAGACAGTATGAATAAATACAGAGTAGGAATGAAGATAAATGACTGCTTATAATAGAAATAGTTTTTATTATTTGTGTGTGAATGAGAAAATAATGATTGTTCTTTCAAACTGAGGAGGAGGAGGAGCAGGAGCAAGAGCAGAAGCAGGAGGAGGAGAAAGAGATGCAGGAGGAGGAGGAAGAGAACAAAGAGGAAGAGGAGGAGGAGGAGGAGGAGGAGGAGGAGGAGGAGGAGGAGGAGGAGGAAGAAGAAGAAGAAGAAGAAGAAGAAGAAGAAGAAGAAGAAGAAGAGAGAGAAGGAGAAGGAGGAGAAGGAAGGAGAAGGAGAAGGAGAAGGAGAAGGAGACGGAGACGGAGACGGAGACGGAGACGGAGACGGAGACGGAGACGGAGACGGAGAAGAAGAAGAAGGAGAAGAAGGAGAAGGGGATCATCATTACACTGTCGGAGCACTGTGGTTAGAAGAAGTGCAGAGGACAAAGACATTGGTTTTATATCTCTGGAAATGGGGGTTGATTTGATAGACAGGTTCTCACAGGTGATGCAACTCTTCTGAATTGGAGGAAAACAACAGTATCCAATTCACTTCTTTGGAGTTGGCTGTGTCTAAGTATGGGCTCCCTGTGTAACAGGAGCTGTTGTGGAACTCAAGATGCCCCTGACTCACCAGCTTACTGAGATTGCAGGCATGCCCCTCCCCAAAGCACACAACCTTTTGAATTTGCATCTTCTGGATAATATCTCACTTATAATCAAAACCATAATTTTGAGCACATAATATATCTTCAGCCAATAATTTATTTTAAAAATAAACAGTATATAGTATCATTTAGAAAACATAGGCAATATTACAGGTTGCCCATTTGTGTCCTGACTACCTTCAAAGAAAACTTAATATGATGAACATGTAATGTTTTTGCATCAGATTTCATAATACATTAGAGACACCAGAAAAAAAAAATCAGGACTTGGTCAAAAGCAAGTCCTGGAAAAGGGGAAAAGTGCCTAAATAAGCAAACTCATAAACATGGAAAGTGCCCTGGGGTTTGCTAGGCCTACAGGCACTGCAGAGCGCTCACAGAGAGGTCTAGAACAACCGAGAGTGTGAGCGGTTGGAGTTCAGAAGCAGATTTCAGGTCCACAGCCCTCGTTGGGTCGAACATCAAGAAACAGAGGTTAGTGAAGCAACCTCAAGTGAAGCAGAGATGGTTGATGTCATAGCGAGATCAACCAAGGTCTTCAGAAAAACCAACTGTTGCAGCTGCTGGAGATTTACACTCAGAAGCAACTGCCTTACTCTACATAGGAGTTTGTCACACAAGGTAAAGAACGAACTCATGAACAGGCTGACAGTCAATCTTAAATACACAATGACCATCTCTTAATAATAATCACAAAGAACAAATAAGGAAAGAGAGGAAACATGAAGGAAGAACTGACAGCCCATAAAACATGATTTTAATAGGAAATATTGTAAGATATTCATAATTCTGTAGCCTCTATTTTAAAAGGAATAGAGTATCATAGAAATATTTTAAACCAGTACATTAAAACTTTAAATCAATTCCCATGTTATTGAAATAGTAAAACAAAAGTCTTATTAAGGAGCTTAAATTTCAGTTGCAGGACAGCAAAAAGAGACAAGTAGGTAAGTGCACTTGCCACAAAGCCCGAGATCTGCTCTATCCTCAGGGCCAACATGATGGAAGGAGAGAACTGATTTCTGCAAATTGTCCTCTGACTGCCACACATATCCCATGACATACTTGTCCCCAGACACATATACACACGTGCATGCACATGCACACAAATAAAGTTTTAAATGAAATTTACAAAATACAGTAAAACTTTTTTCACAAGATGTATCCCAAATTTGAGAAATGGAATTATAAGAGAAATAGACAAGCAATCAAAGAGCAAACAGAGCCAGAAAGTTTTATCAAGGCATTAGTTTATGATGGCCACCATAACAATCTGTCACAGAATGAGTTACTCAAATAAGAGAAATTTTATTTGTCAGTGATGTGGACTGGTCTCGCATACAGGTTCTAACTGTCTGGTCTTCTGGTAAAGATCATCTTGGCTAGGAGACCAAGACTTGCTAATTTCTCACTGTACAATTTCCTTGGTGTGTGCAGGAGAAGCCAGAATGAAATCTTCGGTGGCTCTTCTTATGAGACACTGATCCTATAAGGACTTTTGCATTATATTTCAAAGGTTGTGAGAGGTTTCATTCACTTTACTAGGCAACGTGTACACATGGTGGTGTATAACCTGTTTTTTTTTTTTTTCAAATGGAAAAAACTATACAATTTTAAATTTGGAAAAGTAACTATAACATTGGAGCGTTCAAGGTGGGTATGATAGCTGACACCTGTAATCCTAGAACTCAGAAGCCAAGGAAGAAGGATCTTCTACGAATGTATGAGGTTACATTAGGCTACACAGCACATTTCAGGACAGCCCAGACTATAGCATGAAACCCTGTCTTTTAAAACGGGGAAAAAAATTAGATTACAAAGAATGGCTGCTTATTATTGGTTTTATCCATTTTAAAAACCCAATTTTTAAAAAATAATGAGCAACAAGTCAAAATTTAAGTTGTAGAAAAAATATTTTTCCTCTCATTAGAAATCTCTAAGTTGGTGATCTCCTCCCCCCCCCCCCCGAAACTTTAGAAAAGTAGAAATGATGATCTTTTAGTTTGCTTTGCATAGGAGAGGGTTTTAGTAAAGAACTTCAACATTCATGATTCAGCGGTCATAGAACATGAGTGACTAATGGAAGTGACACCAGACAAACACCAGAAGCAACACTCAGCACCAGCACACATCTTCTAGCAGAATTTTCTTTAAATATAAAGTGAGGGGAGAAAAACAATCCTTTAAAACAAGGCAAAGGTCTACTTTACTGGGGTAAAATCCTCACAAAGACCAACCAAAACCATAGATGAACCCAAACCATGCAATTTACAGCCAAATCACCTGCCATAGGTCTGTAAGTCGATTACACACACATAGAAAGTCATCTAGACACAGGACACTGTCCACTTTCCTTGCCCAGTGCTGTGACATTCTAATAGTGTGCATAGCTGAGCACAATTAGTGCTGGGTTCTGTGCACCCAAGATCCCGTGACACTCAAAACCTATGATTAGAGGATTTGCCACATTCCCAAGATAAGTTCTGACTCATTTTTTTGAAGCCACATATGAATTAAACACTATATAATACTAATACATGGGGAGGTGGTACACAACACCACACAGCTAAGTGACTTCCCCGAACATTTAGGAATTAACTCTCTGCTTTGTGGTGGGCACTGGCAGTCCTGTACCCCAACAAGTATTTTGGAGCTAGTGAGTGAGTGAGCGGAACTTCAGCAAACCTTCACTCAGAATTGCTCGTCGTTCAGCATAGGGCCTGTATGTTGAGTCAGTAAAGCGTTGCTTTTAGGGAAGAAAATAGGCATTTTGAAAAATGCTGCAACCATGGCTTCCCATTATAGAGAGTTACATATGGTTTGTCATTCAATGAATACTGTTTCTGTTGCCTGAATTTCACCCACTTTCACTCATTAGGAAAGGACTTGAAAGACTTAATTAAGAGCATTCTATAGCACTAGCCGGTATTTCTTTAAAATATTCAGTATCTTATATGGTAAATACACATTCCTCCCCCCTTTTTATTAAGCTAGACACTAGCTTGATAGATTGTGAAAGTGGAGGGAGTAAATCAAAAACATTGTAGAACTTTATCAGAATGACAAAAGCGGGAAGCCACTTCTACGGACTGAACTATACCCCCATTTCCCGTCCACCACCATCAAATTCATATGCTGAAGCAAGAGTTCGTCGGTAACTCGCAGCATACTGTATTTGGAGACAATGTTTTTAAAGAGCTTTTGGGTCAACAGGGTGACCAGATCTGACTGGTGTTATCGTATAACAGGAAATCAGAACACAAACATAGACGAAGAGCATGATGTGAAGAAAAAGGGCAAAGAATGGACATTAAGCCAAGAAAGGCCCAAGATATCCTAACCTCGCCGCCACCTTGATCTCAGACTTTCAGTGTGAACAGCTACTTTACATGTCAACTTGACTAGGGGAGGGGACTGCATTAGTTAAATGATATTATCATCATTACTATTATTATCATTATTATTATTTATTTTATTTAGTATATCTATGTAAATCTTGCCAGGAGACATCAGCATTTCAGCTGGAGGGATGGATAAAACCGACAGCCAGTCTCAGTAGCACCAATAGAACAAAATGGCAAAGGAGGACTGACTTCACTCTCTCAATGTTTTAGTCAGGATGTTCACACTCTGCTCCCATCTCTCCTGATTTTGGAGCTTTCAGAACGTAGAATGAAACCTACAACATTGGCTAACTGGCCTTCTAATTACAACACTGGCTAACTGGCCTTCTAATTACATTACTCCTACACTGGCTCCCCTGGGCTGAGCTAAAACTTGAACTACAATCCACTAGCCACACCTAGGTATATAGCGGAAGGAACGTGTCAGTAGATGACAGAGACGCCTGCACTCCCACGCTTACAGCAGTACTATTCACAAAAGCCAAATTACAGGTGGCCTAAGTGCCTAGCAATACCAGAGGATAAAGACAATGAGCTGTATATGCACAGCACAGTGTTATTCATCCATAAAGAGGAATAGAATTATGTCTTTGCAGGAAAATGTTTGGAACTAGAGGTATCTTACAGAGCAAAATAATGAATACTCAAAAAGACAAATGTTTTCTCTTACATGTAGAACCTACATTTTAGAAAAGAAAACGTGAAAGTGGAAAAAAAAGCTATTTATTGATGATGGGGAACCCAGAAGGATGGGGCCAAGACAGTGTGCTCAAAGTAAACAGTTTGTATGTATGAATGTCGTGCTGAAGTCCATTATTTCATACAAATAATATACATCAATCAAAATAAAAAACTTTTGATTATTTTTATTAATAAAAACAGATAAAATCAAGGAAGACATTTGACATCAACCTTGAGCTTCCACACGCAAATGTGCACACACATGCAAGTACACCTACTCAGACATTCACATTCCTACAGGAGAACATGCATAAACACAGATACACAGTGCAAAAAAGTAGTCTATGGGAAAAACCCATTTAGTGCTTGGCACACTGGAGATACAATGAATTTGAGATTTCCTTTTTTAGACTTCTTTTAAATGTAGTTAGATAAGAGAATTGAAATATGCTAGAACAAATGCAGAATGAGAGCACTTTAATTATCTTGCCTTTCATAATTTTTTTTCTCAAATGATGAACTTAAATATTTAGTTTGCATCTAATCTTTAAAGTGCATTTATCCTTAATCTCCTCTATGATGCAAATTTTACATTCACTGTTCATTCATATACCTAATTAACAAATTTGTGCCTATAAGTCAACTGTAGATTGCACTTAATGACTCAACAAAAGCTTATTAACAGCCTATTATCTGGGTGAGACTATGCTTTAGAGGCTAGCATAGTTCTAAGATGCTTAATAATAATTTGCCATCTTGTTCAATAGTGAAGATCGCCAGTGGATTTCATTCTGTTTGAGAAATCAAAGTAGCAGGAAATCAAACCCATTGGCATGACTAAAGGCTAGGGTCCACTGCAGCTACTACATACTTTACTTTATTTTATTTTATTTTATTTTATTGAGCTATGTGGTGCAATGAGGGTGGACTGGAACTCACGTTTAGCCCCAGACAAGCCTGTGCTGCTTTACTTCACATCCACTTGATGGGATTTAGAAACACAATGGAAACAGGAATCTGGCCAGGGGGTTTTCAGACTGGGTTATCTGAAGAAGGAAGACCAACCATGTTTGGTATCATTTCATATGTGAGAGTCCTTGACCACAATAAATTTTAAAAGTGAGCTAAGCACCGGATTTCAAATCTCTTTCTCTGCTTACTGACTGTGGATGAACAGTTGCTTCAAGCTCTTCCTACCATGATGTTCTTGACATGATACCCTCAAATCATGCACTGACATCTAAAATCAGCTTTTTCTTAAATTGCTTAGCCAGGCATTTGTCACAGCACTGTAGACGGGGGCTGTGGTGACTGTGGTTCACGAGGTCAGACACAGCTTCTGCTGGTAGCAGAACTTGACAGTGTTTTTCTATGTGGTACTGGCTTGAAAGGCATAAAAGGTGCAAGATTGAGAGGGGCATTTCAGAGAGCTGCTGATGGCAGCATGAAGCTGTGAGAGTGAAGCCTACGGACACCCAAGGTTGTATAACTATCAGAAAGGTTGTCTTCTGAGGAAGGCTGACAGGACAGAGCACAGATGCCCAAGACAGAGGCTATGTTGCTACAGGCAGCAGAGCTGAGCAGGAATACTTAAGCCCCTTGAAATACAAAGGATTCCATCACCAGACCCAGATATTAAACATGGAGCTGAAAGACTTGGTGTTTACACTGCTGGGCTTTGTCCTCACTTGGGTGTGACCTGTCCTTATTATGCCCATTCCCCTCTTTTAGAATGGGACTGTTTATTCTGTGCCGTTGTGTGCTGGATGTGGTTTTGTATGTAAATGGGGACAGGTACAACTTACATTTTTGAGTGAGGTTAGGAACTGTTAGCAACTGTGGGGACCTTGCACGGGAAAATCAGTACATTTTTTCATTGTGAGATGGAAATGAAACACTAGGGGGCAGGGATGGGATGCTGTGATTTTAAAGTGCTGTGTGTGTCAAGTTGGCAAGGGGTGTGCTTGTTGGTTAATCTTGATTGTCAACTTAATGGGATTTAAAGTCACCCTGGAAACAAAACGCTGGGCATGTCCATGAGGGAGTCTCTAGATTGAGTTAAACAATAAGGGAAGACCATCCTAAATGTGGGTAACACCACTGACGTGCTGGGGAACAGGACTGAATAAAAATGGCAAAGGGAGCAAAAATCTGCATTCCTGTGTCTGCTCCTGGCTGTGGACACCTGTGATCAGACACCTGTCTCCACGCCTTCCCCACCACGATGCACTGTACCCTTACACTGTGAGCCAAAATAAACTCTTCATTCCTTAATTAAATTACTCTGGTCAAGGGTTTTTGTTGTTGTTGTTTTTTGTTTTGTTTTTGCTTCAGCAATGAGAACGGTAACTTATACATCAAGTTTTCTTACGTACCAAGTTGTCTACTTTTGGCAGTATTTTAAAACTGTTTTAATATTTGATATTTTTTATTAAAATCATTCCTTCCCTAAAGAACTTAGCCTGTACACATGACATGTAGAGAGAATGCTTCCAAACAACACTGATAAAATGTCATTGCCATTACAACTTAGCAATCCTGACACCTTAATTCTATTAAGGGTACAGAATTCAGAATATAGAACAAGCCACAGAAAATGATTGACAGAGTGGTATGATGAAATTTCAGTCTACAATTTAAATCTAGAAACTCACTTAAAACTTTATTTCTAAAAAAAATATGTTGCTACTGTTTCACTACAGTATTCTTCACAGATACAACACTTTAAAAAATAAAGAAAATGGGGCTAGAGAGAGGCTCAGTGGTTAAGGGCATTGCCTGCTCTTCTGAAGGACCTAGGTTCAATTCTCACCACCTACATGGAGGCTCACAACTTCTGTTAACTCCTGATCCAGGGAATACAACACTCTGGCCTCCGTGGGCACGGCATGCACACACACATACATGCCCGCAAAGCACAACACACATTAAAAACAATAATACATTTTAAAAGTTTTTCATTGCTCAAACAAGCTATTATCAAAATAATACTTGTACTAACCCTAAAAATCAATATTTGCCCCTCACAGAGCTGAGCCATAGTCATAAGTTATACCAGGTTCCATATTTTTTGTTTGTTCAAATCCAACTCTACTCCAGTGAAAAAGTATCTATCCATAGGCAATACTACATACTCAAAGACCTTCCACAGAACATTGACAAAATTTAAGGTTTCAGTTGACAAAATAACATTGTGCCAAGAAACATGAGCTTTCCTGGTTGTCAGTAAACTAATATTAACTTTCTATAACTATGAATCTCACATTTACCAGAAATAATCTAGAACTTGTGGGCTTTTTTCTGTCTGTGACCCCTAAGATTGCAATTAATTTACTGATGCCTAACCACACAGTTCAATGTCTTCAAGATATAGAATGCTTGCCGAGTATGCACAAGGCCTCGGGTTCAGTCTTCACCACTGCATAGCTTGGTAACATATAAATCCAGCACCTTGGAGACAGAAGCAGGAGGACAAGATACTCAAGAATTTGAGGCTAGCCTGGGCTACTTGAGGCCCTGTCTCAAATATAAAATAAAAACAAACAAAAAAATTTAAAGATTTAGCAAACTATAGACAACGAGAATTATAGATGACTAAAATTCTTCACCTGGTGATGGAAACAAGTGTGTTTGTGGCCATTCTGGGATGCATAAGACCCTGCCTCAAAAAAGGAAGGATTATCACCTAGAAATAACGAAGAGAGGGGCGTTTTTACAACTCTTAGGTTGCCAGAACAAGTCAAGAGTTGGCCATGGTCCCCCTTTCTCCTGCTACACAGAAGAACATCCCAGAACTCCAATTGAGTCAGTGAGGGGTCTTGGGCAATACACAGCGCCCTTGCTTCAAATGATACTGAAGGAGACCGCCACGCGACCCGAAACACAGGGCCTGCGTGGATTCCAGGGGCCCCACACACGCATCAACTCTCGGGTAAGCACCACCTTGACCCTCGCCTCCAAGCTGAGCCGCACGGACCCACCTCACGGAATCCGAGTGGCCGCCGAGTGGAAAGGACGCGCTAGAGGGCGCCCTGTCCACGCCTCAGCTCAACAGCTGCCAGCCTGCGACGCTTTCTCAGCTCCACTCCGCCTCCCCGCGGCTGGGCGCGACGCCTCACCCGCCGCGGAGCCCACTGGGACTGGTAGTACGTACGCCCCGCCGCGGAGACTCACGGGACTCGTAGTTTGCCTCAGCCTACCGCAGAGGCTCATGGGATCTGTAGTACGCCCCGCGCCGCTTAGCGGCGCCCTCGTAGTCTTCAGGTCCAGCTTCCGGTTTCGTCGCGCTGCGCTGGCACACAGCCTGTGCGCAGCGGCGACACGTTTGTGGGCGGCGGGGCATTCGTAGACCCTTCTAGAACCCTCTCGGCCTCGCCGCCCCTGAGCGGGGCAGCGGGCGCCGGCGGCCCCGGAGTTGGCGCGCGTGCTGCTGGGTAACAGGCCTGTTTGGGCGGCCCCGGGCCGCCCCTGCTCGGCTCCTCTGTGACCTCCAGGGCCCCTGACTGCGGGATCCGCGGCGGAAGATATGGGAGTCCCTCGGTGCACCTGTGACGGCCACCTTGACGGGGGAAGCGGCGGCGTCTTCGAGGAAACCGGAAGCCCGTGGTGACCCCTGGCGACCCGGTTTATTTTCAGCCAGCTTCCAAACACTGGGGAAGCGAAACCCGGTGGCCTGGGGGACCGCCCTACGTAGCCAGGGTTCAGGGTGAGTGGATCGCTCGCGCTCGGCTGGACGGTGCAGACAGCCAGGAGGGGCCTGATGGCTGTCGCCTGGCCAGACGCACGTCGTTTTCGGTCGCCGGCGCCCTTCTGCTCTACAGAGCGGCCCACTCTAGCATCGCTGGTTCCTGTCGTCCCCATAGCCCCGCTGCCACAGGGTCTTCCTTAGCCTTCGCTGCTCAGGGATTGCTCAAGTTCTGTCTGTGCTCTGACTCGCAGGGAACGCTTTCAGTTTTATTTCCTTCACTGAGGTGGCATTTATATTGGAGAAGGAAAGAAGGACGCGGGTAGTGTCGGTGGCGCCTGGGAGTGACCGTCAGTCTAACTTGTGTTTCAGTCCCGTTTTCTGGCGGGGTTGCAAGGTAGGCTAACACTATGGTCCTCCTCGCAAGGAACTGGGAATACTCAAAAGTGAGATAAAATACCCATGGAAGCTACGCGAAATCAGAACAAAATACCATGTGATGATCAAAAACGTTGACATACTGGGGTTGAAATTGACCTCTACTCCTTAACTACAGAAGACCCCCCCCCGTTTGAATTTTAAGTTGGATAGAACAAAATCTTAAAGCATAGTTTCATTTCTAGTTCTCAAAAAAAAAAAAAAAGTTCTCCTTACCCTGTCCGTAGTGATCACTCCGTCGTCTTAAACGGGGAATAATTGGAATTATTCCCTGATCGGCTGCTGAGTGTTGAATGCCCAGGGTTTGTAATGGACGGTTTACAAACGTGAGCGTTTCATTCATATCTAAAAGGCAGCATGCTGTCATGGGCGTGTCAGTGGAGTCCATGGAAAGCCCTGGCATGGAATCATTCAGTTTTCCACTTCCTCACGTAACAGAAGGAAAAGGTTAAGCTGCTTGCTCTAGCTTCTCCTTCCCCCTTTTCTGAAATACAGGGCTTGCTTACCCAAGGCACCCAGTTACAGATTCTAAGAGCTATGCTGGCTCCGAAGTTGGCAACTTATTTGTATGTTTAATTACTGCCCCTGTAAATTGAAGAGTGCTTACCCATCTTAGTGTTTCTACATTGATTTATTGAATTCTTAAGAACAAGTCAGGGGTGGTGGTATATGCCTTAGGGAGACAGAGCCTGACTGATTTCTTGAGTCCCAGTCTAGCCACTGTTATACGGTGAGATATCGTCAAGAAAAAACTAAGGTGAAGCCCAGTTTCTAGCATATAAGTGCCTCTACCAAAAGCGCTTCTTTAGTGGTACCAGAGCGTGTCAGAGCATGCATGCCATGCTTACTGAGTGAAATGATATGACTTAAAAAAAAAAAAACACAAGCTGAATAAGATCAACATAACTGTAATGGCATTTACATTCTCAATTGAAGCTGGTGTTGTCAGGAAATAGTAACTAACAGCATTTAATGGAGATGTTTGGTTGCATTGAGATACATTATTTTAGACAAGGAGTGGAAAGAAGGCTGCTCTTGGTACTGTACTGTATTTGAGTCTTAAGATTGCTTGGCCATAAAAACTGATCTCTCAGCTTACTGCAGTGAGTCAGGATTGTGAAAATGAAAGTCGACATTTTTCATATGTATCTGATAATTGTTTTTGGACACTTAATGAACTACAGAATGTTTAGCTACTAAGGCACATAGATTTAAGTGCTGGCATGGTTTTAAAAGGGCACTTCAGAATCCCTTTTAGGGAAGCAGAAGCCATTCGTGCCCCTAATTATTTAAAGTGACAAAAGGAATACCTTGTTATTTCCTGGTTCTCCATAAGATTTATTCTTTTTTTTCTCCACTGTTTCTTAACTGGTCTGTATGAAGTGGGTTCTTGGATATCTTGGCTTTTCCAAGGTAGAAAACCAATGGAAATTGTAAACAAGACTCACTTCACGCAATGCACAGTAGGCCTTAACTAAAGCCCAGCTGTCTCATGTGCACAGGTGTGATCATAGACAAGTATACTCACTGTTCTAAGCCTCCGTTTCCTCGCCTGTGTTATTGATGGTGCCTTTCTTGCTAAGATTTAGTGTCAAGATAAGGTATTTAACTTACAGCTTCTGGCACAACTCTTTCTTTTTATCTATTCAAGTTCCCATTCTGCATTTGGATTAAAAATGTGCCTTCACAATCCAGGGAGATGATGTCTTAAAGATACAATCCAACTCTGTTGTACATAGGTATGAAAATTAAGATCCTAAGAGCTAAAGTGAAATAGTGTATAATCAAGGTGACTTCATAGATGAAAATTTGAGTTTCTGAATCGTGGGCCATTGTACCACAGACCTGTGCCTTGTCTAGATTTGTACTGGGAACAATTACAGTCACAGCATTCATAGTATTTTATAAAGAACCTAGATTTGACCTGATCACTAGGTCCAACTCGCACTCCTATCTGCAGGTAGGTAAGGGCTTCCCAGTTCTCCCCGGGGCCCAGACCACTCAACCCAAACTCTTTCTGTCAACTCTGCTGCTGATATGGGCAGATCTGGGCTGGGTCAAAACTTGATCAGAAAAACTTTTTTTTTTCATTGGTCAGCAGTTACTGGAGAGATGCATAGTGGGGTCACAGTGATGAGAATTAAGAGACTGAATGCTCAGCCCTGAATGGGACATTTATATTACTGTCAGTACCAGCAAGGTGCAGAGAACATCATGGCAGAGGTGAAAAGAATGTAAGAGCTGAAGGAGAAGTGCCATGAGAAGCTTCCCTCTAATACAAGGTGGTCGCCATTGTCATGCTCCCGACACAGCTGTTGTTCCCGTCCAAGGCTTCACACAAAGCCCCAGTGTGGATGAAGTATATAATCTTCAGGCTTTACCCTGTACTCAGGAGTTACTGATGGCGGATAGTGACAGGGAGAGGCAGGATCATTCATTACTGAAGAGATAGCCAGTGCTCCAGCTGATGGTCCGTGTGCGTGGCGCATGGGCAGCACAACTGCACTTGGTGGATTACCCAAAGAAAACAGGACATGACATGTGGGTATTCAAGGAATGTGGGGGATGGGGAGAGTCAGATCATATGTCATAGTATACGTGTATGTATTTAAAAGAAGCCCAAGAATTAGAAGATAGATTGTCTAGGTTCATATCCCAAGTTGATCTCTGGTTTGTTGTTTTTTAAGCTTTGTAAATTGGGTTAATGGTGTTCCACCTAAAAACTAGAAATACATATGTATAAGCAATAGTGGTTGGCACTTGACACATGATCTAAATGGCAGGTATTGAAAATGGCAGGATGATCATTAATTCCTCGAAAAAAAGATAAATCTTGTATCAGGAGATACTTCTGTTTTCTAGTTTACCAAATCCCATCATATATAGACTGGAAGAGGCCATCTCAGTATTGATATCAGTATTGAAGATGGAAATTATAAATAATTTTGATTAATAATGCTTGAACCTCTTTTTCTACATATGTCTCTCCATTAGTCATATACACTACCAGCCTCATCTGACAAATTGCTCCATTATTGTGCCTGGAGTTTTACTGCTCTCTGCAGTAGTTGTCAGCATTATTTACCTCAATCCTTTCTGTTTCTGTTTTACTTTATATTTAAATTATACTGTTAATGTATTCATTTAATCTATACTTTAAGTTATGGCACTGTCAAACATGAAATGTTTGTACATATCAGCTGTTTTTATAGCATTTGAATATATTATTCCTTACTCTCCAGTACTGTAATGATGAAATGATAAAGTTGAAATACTTCCTGATGAACTGTTCCTATCTTCATACAAAAGTCAGGTGGTCACCAGTTGATAACAAAAAACTAACCGCTCCTGCAGATGGTCAAGAACACTAGCTATAATTTGAATTCTGTAAATCATGTAATTCTCTTTGGTTTTTTTGAATCTTGATAATAGTTCTCAAATAAGAATGGGATTCAACCTAATTTGGAATGTTTATTGTAGAGTGCAGTTTGAAGTTTTTAACCCAGATATTCTGATTTACATGGATGTACAGTAAAACCACATAATAGTCTTAGCAGGACAGTAAGTAATTCTAGGCAGTAGTCTCCACTTTGTCAAACACTGGGTTAGACTGTTTACACCGTCCTCTTGCTCTTGAAAAAAAATGCTTGTTTATAGCATTCTCTGGAATACATTGCTACTTCATTACTGCTTTTGTAGTTGAGAGGTGTAGACATAATGTTTTTGTGCAAAGATTACCCTTGTATTATTCAACTGCTGATTTCTGTGTTCCCATAGCTAGTTGCAATGCAGACATGGCGTTGTAATGTTTATTCCAAATATCTCCTGTTTCAAGTTTGTGTGAACATTGCTCCCTGTTTATTCTCTGACTTGTCAATAAAAGCTATCAGCCAATGGCTGGGCAAAAGAGAGAATAGGGCAGGACTTCAGCCAGGCAGGGGAGGAAGGAGAGAGAGGAAGGTGTCCTGGAGACATCATGGGAGAACAAACCTGAAGCCCAGAGAGACAGACCAATATTAAAATGCAAGTATCCCTTGGATTTTACCCGGGAGGTAGCCAGATTAGGTGAGAGGATTAGAATAGATCAATGACTGTCTGGTTATTGTGCAGTAAAGCTTGATTAAATAAATCTAATAGTCTCAGTCTCAATCATTTAGAAGCTAGCTGGGGATAAAGAAATACTGCTACTTTTAATTTACTTTTACAGACAGGGACCCACTTAAGCTTGTCTTTTGAGAATATGTTTACATTGATTAAATTTTGAAATACTAACAAGTTCCTCCTAGGAGTATTAAAGACATCAAAAAGTTTGAGTCTTTCAGTTAATTTTTTTTTTTTTTTTTTGGTTGGGGGTGGTGCATTTCTCTTTTGTAGTGGTAGAGATTAAACCCAGGGCCTTCTGTATCCTAGAAAATGCTCTCCCACTGAGTTTTAGCAGCAGTGCAATAATTTCCAGTGACTATATTTTCTATCTATGAGTAGTTATGAACGAGCTTCTTAAATGTTACATGTTAGCATTAGCTTGATCCATTTAAATATAGTAGTACCGGTTATCCAGAAAAATCAAACTTCAAAGCCAGCTGGCTGGTTTTGTAAATGCATTTTATCACAGGTGTCCGTACTGTAGCTAGCCCAAGACTGCCTGGACTTCACTATACAGCCCAGGCATCCTTGAACTGGTGGCAGTCCTACCTCGGACTTTCAAGTGCTGTGATTACAGATGTGAGCTACTTACCCATTCTCTAAGGTCTTGATGAATGTAAGGTTTTCTAAAGAAAAGTTGATTGGGAGGGGAAAATATTACTAGTTCTGGCTCTAAAATCAGACAGCCTCTGCTGCACCCTAATCTCGCCTGGCTGCATTTATGGTCCGGTTTTCTCATTTGTAAAACAGGCTTTAATAAGATTGCTGTACCTCGTAGTATAGTCCTGAAGATTTCAATGGATGCCTCCAAATAGCATCGTGCCAAGTAGTTCACGGGTGATTGCATGAATTGGTTTGTGTTGCTGATGTGAAGTAACTGTGAAGGGGCTACTTGTGAAGCAAGGAAAGCCTTAGGTATCAGGGTTAGAAGTTATCAGTCTTAGGATTGGTGCCCCAACTTTTGACCTCTAGCAAGGATAAATGGGTGGCCCATCATGGCAGGTGGCTGAGGAGTAAACTGTTCCCATCAGAGGTTAGGAAAAGAGGTAGCAGACTGGACCAGGGTCCAAGAGTCTTCTTTGAGGATATGCTTCCAGTGACCTGAGGGCTTTCCACAAGGCCCTACCTCTGAAAGGTACACGGCATCTACCCTACCTACCACTTTGGGGACTCTAAGTTGTAAGTATTCGTAATAAGTGTTATGTCTGGGCTGTCTTGATTTTCCAGAATCAGAACCAGAATTGACGCCCTCTTCGTCTTCACGGGTCATCTCACTTGACCTCTACTCTCATCTCTAGCTCCATGCAGCTCCTCTCTCCCCACACTTTTTCATGTCTGTAAAGTTGTTCACGTGCTACAAGTTAGCAGAGTGTAAAGGGTTAAGTGTGATCGTCAGCATGCCCTCTTCACTTGCAAGAGTGAACTCATGTCATTTTGGGACCTTCTTTGAAAACCATCCCTCTGACTCCTTAGCTTTTTTTTTTTCAGATATGTTATTTGCCTATATAGTATAATGATTATTTTTTTCTGTACACTTGCCTCTCACTCTGGGTTATAGTTTTATTTTGTTTTTTTGCTTTGGATATGATTAATGCTAAAAATGAATACGGAAATCACAATTGAATTATTTAAAACTTTGTTTAAAACAAAAATGCAAAAGCTCAGGTCTTAAAATCCTTCCTTGCCTTTGTAGAGCAGTTTATTAGTGTCCTAAAACTAGTGCGTCACAGCGCTGTGCATGTGTGCGTGTGTGTGTGTGCGTGTGTGGGGGGTGTGGTGTGTGGATGTGTGTGTGTGCATTGTGTGTGTGTGTGAGCATTTAGGTAAACTAGTGCGTCACAGCACTGTGTGTGTGTGTGCGTGTATGCGTGTGTGTGTGCATTTAGGTAAACTAGTGTGTCACAGCGCTGTATGTCGTGTGTGTGTGTGTGTGTGTGTCTGTGGGTGTGTGGGTGTGTGTGCGCATGTGTGTGTGTGCGTGTGTGTGTGCGTGTGGGGGTGTGGGGGTGCATTTAGGTAAACTAGTGCGTCACAGCACTGTATGTCGTGTGTGTGTGTGTGTGTGTGTGTGTGTATGTGGGGGGGTATGTGTGTGTGTGTGTGTGCGCGCGCGCGCATTTAGGTAAACTAGTGCGTCACAGCACTATATGTCGTGTGTGTGTGTGTGTGTGTGTGTGTGTGCGCGCGGGCGCATTTAGGTAAACTAGTACATGGCCCTTTTATTTAGCCAGGGATCTAACCCAGGGCCTGATCCATGCGTGGCAAATGTTGTCCTGCTGAACGCTGAACCAGTCTTATCTCACATTCTGGTAGAACTTTATGGTAATTGTTTATGGCTCCAAGTGTTTGTCCCTATTCATTTTTCACTCTTTAAGAAGTGGTTACGAGCTCCCCACTAAGTCGTACAGAAGCTGAGCCTGGATAGCTTATACAGCAACTATGCTGAGTCACCTCTGAAAGAAAATAGTTTTAAAGTGATTTTCACATTCACACTATAAATATATCTGTTCTGCCAGTGCTCACTGACCAAGAAGAACCTTCATGCCTTTTCTTCTCCATAGCTGCCATGGACACACTAGTAGAAGATGACATCTGCATTCTGAATCATGAAAAGGCCCACAGAAGAGAGACAGTGGCTCCACTCTCAGCATATCCTGGAGATGAGTCTGTTGCTTCACATTTTGCCCTGGTAACTGCTTATGAAGACATCAAGAAGAGACTTAAGGATTCAGAGAAAGAAAACTCCTTCTTAAAGAAAAGAATAAGGGCTTTGGAAGAAAAGGTGGTTCCCCCTTCTCATTTGACTATATTTTTGATAAAATATAATTCCAAATATTTGAAATTTTAAAAATTTTCTAAATGGTATTCCAATAATAAATAAGAATTTTTAAATTCTTCTCCATTAAACTATGCTGCATCAGTCATACCATGTGCTCAGTGATATTGTAGATAGGGTTTAACAACTTAAAGATGCTGAATTCCAAAAGTTTACTTTTCCTTTTTTTTTCCAGAATGCCTACTGTCATTGCTATGTATTGATCCCAGTTGTTTTTTGTTTTTTTGGTTTTTTCTTTCTTTTTGGTTTGTTTTATTTTGTTCTGTTTTTGTAAGGTGCACCTATTTAAAAGCCAGAAGTCAGCCTTAGGTGCCTCAAGAGCTTTCCACTTTTTGTCTTGAGACAGGATCTTTCACTGGGTCATAGAGCTTACTAATTAAACTAGGCTACCTGGGTAGGAAGCCTCAGTTTCTACCCAGGGATCTTTCAGTTCCTTTTTCCTATTACTGGGTTACAAGTACACATCACCAGGCCTGGTTTTTACCTGAGGATTGGACTCGAGCCCTGCAACAAGCAATTTACCAACTGCGCTGTCACCCAGTCCCACTATAGATATGTAACTCGGAATATTCACGTCTCTACAGATGAGTAAGATACTAGGGAAGGAAACTGTCAAGGGGCGACCTTCTGTGACATTGCTTCACTGGGTTCAGTCAGCTCTTTACCAGGACTAGAACCTTTACTTCTGTATCCTTTTACTTCTGTATCCTTTGTAGGATACTTCTGTATCCTACAAAGTAGGAATAATACTTTGAGCTAATAATGACATGTCTTTTTTCTATGATGAGTGTTTCATTTCTGAATGTTATATAAGGTGATTTAAATGCATTCTAAATTATCAGACTTAAATTAATTTTATATGTTGGAATTTTTCTTGGTTACTCATTATGGCATTGCAAGATTTTAACTGGTTTGTATTTCTTCAACTCAGATCTGTATTTGTATCTTACAAAAACAAGAGCGTTCACAAACGGTAAAAGAAATGAGGAAACTTGACGATGGGGTTGGTAGAATTTAATTTGTTTGTTGTGTTGGAAAAACAAGAGAAGTCATTCATTAATAATATTAGTTTCTTTTTTTTTTTCTTTTTTTTCTTTTTCTTTTTTTTTTTTTTTCGAGACAGGGTTTCTCTGTGTAGCCCTGGCTGTCCTGGAACTCACTCTGTAGACCAGGCTGGCCTCGAACTCAGAGATCCTCCTGCCTCTGCTTCCCAAGTGCTGGGATTAAAGGCGTGCGCCACCACTGCCCGGCTAATATTAGTTTCTTACTAATTTTGTCTTAATAACTAAATATATTTGTCATATATTAAGATAAATTACTGAAGGTAACTTTACAACTAGTTGTTACGCTTTTAAAGTTAAATAGAAAAATGGAATTTAGTACATAAGCTAACATATAAAATCTGTACATTGTGACCATCAATCCTATTAATTTCTGGTTTTGGAATAATGTAAGGTTTAATGAAGTGACATGTCTATTCCTTAAGAAGTCTGAATTGATACTTTTCTGATGATAGAAATTAGGTACAGTAGACTTGGAAAATACCCAGACACGTCACAGGACAACAATACTGTTCTGTAGTGTGATGATTAAGTTTATTGTGAGGCAGACAGTACAAAGCACAATTACTGATGCCTTTTCTCTGTACTATTTGTCTTTTTAATAAAGACTGTGCAGCAATGAAATAGTCATTTATACCCAAAGGTAAGCTTTACCCTTGCATTTCAGTGATTAGAGTGAGATGTGGAGCCATCTGAAGATGGACTCACTTGGCTCTGCACAACACCCTCTGAAGATTTCTCCTCTTATCTCACCCTGTTCATAGCTTGTTGGAGCTCGGGTAGATGAAGAGGCAAGTTCTGTGGGGCGAGAACAAGTGAGTAAGGCCTATCACGCTTATCGAGAGGTTTGCATTGATCGGGACAACCTGAAGAACAAATTGGAAAAGATAGTAAGTGGGTTTGAAAATAATGCTGTGTATTTTAACTGTTTTGTCTAGCAAGAGGCTTAGAATTAAAATAATGGGTTAGACAATTATTAATTAAAATATATGTGTTCATGGTATATGGAAATTTTTAATAATTATATTTTCCACCAGGAGACAAAATACTTAAAACTTAAGGATTTAAATACTTAAGTATGTTAAGGACTTAAAGCCATCTCAATATCGCTAACTTACTTTGAAAAAAGTCATGACAAGGTTGTTACTTACTCATTGGGGGTTTTGTTTTGTTTTGCTTTTAATAGAGCGAGCAGTGATGTCCTAAGAAACAAAAAGAATCAGGGTTCATTTTCCTATCTTGCTTTTAAAAGTTAGAATAAGGTTTAATCAGCATTGACCTAAAAATTAAGATAAAAGACAAACAAAAATAGAGATGTTATTGACTGTTATTTGGCATTTTCCCTACTTAACTAGAGTAAAGACAACTCTGAATCTTTGAAAGTGCTGAATGAGCAGCTTCAGTCTAAAGAAGTAGAACTTCTGCAGCTGAGAACAGAGGTGGAGACTCAGCAGGGTAGGCTGCCTCTTTGCTTGTGGACATTGTAATTGAGTTGACCCATCTTCCTGTGTGTGACACCTGCACGTGTGAGTTGACCCGTCTTCCCGTTGTGTGACACCCGCACGTGTGAGTTGACCCGTCTTCCCGTGTGTGACACCC
>JADRCH010000034.1:1746895-1782477 GCA_019843965.1 Rhynchomys soricoides | reverse complement strand
TGACACCCGCACGTGTGAGTTGACCCGTCTTCCCGTGTGTGACACCCGCACGTGTGCCTGTGTCTGTGTCATAGAGCCTTAATTTTTTTCTCTTTTTTTCATACAATGTCCTGTTAACTTTCTTTAGCTGAAAGTTGTACTTTTCCTACAGAAGATGTGATGCTTTTATTCAGGGGTAGTATGTGATGAAGTAGAGGAGAGACATAAAACCCATCCGTACTAAAACTCTCACCCCACTGGTATCTCCTGATTTATCCTACTAAACTCATTGCCCATGGTTAAACACATTGTTAATGGAGTAGCTTCAATAAGACTCTTAATTTTATGTTTTTTTCCTGAAAGTTGATAAAATGTACGGATGAGATGCTGAGAAGGGAAGGTCTTCTGGGAGTAAGAGATAATAGTCCTGTTCTCATCAACAGCCTTATTAATTAAGCAAAAGAATTGACTATTGAGACATTTTCTACCTTTTGGTAGAAAATGAATAGGAGCCCTTTCCAGGAAAATGGGTGGGGCTTTTCAGAGATGCAGAAATGAAGAAGTCAGTCAGAGGTAATGAAGTCAGAGGTAATGAAGGCAGAGGTAATGAAGTCAGAGGTAATGAAGGGTCCAGCTGCATTAAGTTCCCATAGTCAGATGGTTATGAGTACAATTGTTTTGACATGATTCTAGACCTGTCAGTCAAATTTCAAACTTTGATGGAGTAGGTAACACTGAGCCTTAGTATTTATTTATGTTTAGTACTAGTTATTTATTGACATTTTTACTAGTGTCACCTAGCAACTGTAATCAGTATAAAAAACAAAGTTAATTATTTTGTTGTCTGTCCTTTTTCTAGTGATGAGGAATTTAAATCCACCCTCATCCAACTGGGAGGTGGAGAAGCTAAGCTGTGACTTAAAGATCCATGGTTTGGAACAAGAGCTAGAGCTACTGAGGAAAGAATGCAGTGACCTCAGAACAGAGCTACAGGAAGCCAGACAGACGGTACCAGAATGTTGTTAATAAATGAGGACATCTGTGTGCTTTGTGCATCTTATATAGGATTTGTAACTAAGTACTAAATCATAGGTCTGTAATTAATTATAATCATAGAATAGTCTCAATTCCTGAAAATTCAAGTTTATCATGAAATCGTTGCTGCTAACATTTCATACGTTCTGTGCATTCACTTTTACCCCAGAATATAGTTTGATTTAAAATGTATATTGGGTTATATCTTAATTACTTTTCTATTGCTTTGACTAAACACGATGACCAAGGCACTTTATCAAAGAAAGCATTTAATTTGGACTCAGGATTCTACAAGGTCTGAGTCCATGATCTTCATGCTTGGGGATGGCAGGCAGGTAGGCATGGTGCTGGAGCAGCAGCTGAAAGCTTCCATTTGATTCACAAGGACAAGGCAGAAAGAAAGCTACCTGGGAATGCCACGGCCTTGTTAAACTTCAGAGCCCACTCCATTTACACAGGTCCTCCACCAAGGCCAGTCATTCCAAATACTTACCAACTGCAGACCAAGCATTCAGATATATGCGCCTGTGGGGGCTGTTCTTACCCGAACCACCTCAGGTTATTTTAATTTTTTTTTTAAACTTCCTTTCCTTCCAGTTCCTCTTGTTTTGAATGTCTGAAAAATGTAAAGAGAACTTAATTTTAACCTTTCCCTTTATTTAACAATTGGTTAGCTTGAACATAGGCGACATTATAGAGTTCTTGAAAAACAACAAACTTCCCACTAACAAAGGAAGCCTGACTTACATAGCCTGTTTCTTCTCAGAAGACTGATAGTTTTTAGCCAGCTTGAGAATGAATTAGGAAAAACATGTGCCAAGTCAGCTGCTGCGGTATGCCTCTTAGATCTTCTCTAGGGGTCTGTTTACTACTGCTCTCCTGAGGGGGAGTCAAGACTTTAGGTGAAATGAGAATATGAGCAAAAATATCTTACATTTGTGTATTTTAAAATAATTATAGCCGGTTAATCCTCAGGTGAACCATTTGCCCATCAAAGCCTTGCATACTGCTGAGTGAGAACGCCTGACCATGTTTCTTTGGAGGTCACCGTCTAAATGTGGGGCTACTTGCCATCCTCTCAGAGCACCCGTATCCCAGGTGGCCTTAATTGCTGCTTAATGTAGTCTGTCAGTGACCACTAGCTGAGAACGAGCTTCCTATAAGAATCTATAGCATTCTGCTTCCATCTGTCTAACTCACTGAACTGGACAGTGAGAGCCTGTATGGGAAACTCTGGAGCTGATAAAACACCACAGAAATTGCTGTCTAGTTGGGTTAAGGCCCAAGTGGTTTTTGTTTCTTCATTACTTGACTGCAGAACTTCACTTCCTTGCCTTTAAGCATGCAGTTGGGTGCTCACCACTACTTCTTCACACGTCCAGTGTTCTATTCCGTAAGCCCTATATGTAAAGTATGTTTACATTTTATGCATAGAGTATTTCACTGTAGAGTAAGAAACAGTACCATATGATTATGGGAATCTATCTTATTGTGATTTTATTAAATATGGAAAATAGGAACGTCATTTTTAACTTTGAGGAAATTTACTTCTAAAGGCATTGAGCACGTCTCTTTTCATTACATTTAGTTAGGTATGAAGAGGTTGGCGTAGTCCTGGGCAGAGTGTATTCAGTACACACATTAAAACAAGCTAACAGGCCTGTGGAGAGTGCTAGATGTGCCCGTGTTGGGGACGGAGGGTCAAGCTGTGGCTCTTATTACTCCTCTGTTCCACTAGGTGGTGCTAGGGAATAAATACGTTTTAGTCCACACGAATCATGCACGAGCAGTTCATAGGAACAGGTTATTGGAAGAACAGTTTAAACTGATGATGATGTTAATTCCGAGAAGCAGGAAACCTTTAAGAGTTTCATGTGAGATAAAGGGGGGAATGTTGAAAGGTAAGAAAAACTAAGTGGTGTCTGCTTTCATAGCGTGTATTGCTGACAGCAGGAGGTTGTGAAGTGGAAAAGCCTACAACTGGGATCAAGAAACAAACTAAGGATAGTTGAGGTGACATTTTTTTCAAGGTTTCTAACTTAAAACCATGATGTTTCATGTACTTTTGGATCTGGTTAGAATCTTGGATATGAAAATTTAAGAAAGAGCCAGTGAAAGAAGTCTGTGTTCACATTAATAACTTACCTGTATCTACTCTGGCCATATTTTAAAATGCTAAGACATTATGTAACACATATTTTAGGGTAACTTCTGGGGTGTGTAACAATATCCCTTGTAGTCATACTAGGAACATTCTGGTTTCAATTATTAGCAAACTTGTCTACTAGTGTTTCTTGTTAGTAAGGTCAGCATTTCAGAGACCTTTCTGCTGGGGCTTTTCCAATTTTATATCCTAGCTATTTACATTCAGAACAGTTGATTCTGAGAGTTCAGAGTCAGCCAAAGTGGTGCAGGGACAGTGGATAAAAATAAATAGACCGTGTGGAGTCCTAGTGTTGTGCAGTATATTAACGTGCCAAGAAAGCTATATTGCAGGGCCTGTGAAACCTCAAATGAATCTGAGTGTGGCCTTCAAATCAGTGTAGCCTACTTATTTGCCATGAGGAATCTTTACATGTTGTGGACAGTCCTGTTGAGGACTTGTATTGTTGATGATTTACATTCAACTTTTCTGAACTATCAGTAGGTAAACAATATTTTTTTATTCTAACAAGATGTATTTTCATACTGTTGCCTTTAAAGAACATGTCCAGTAAATGTGTTTTAAGTATACACTAAAGAAAATGGTTTTTAATTAATGATACAAAAAACTAAAGATTGTCTGGGGATAATTTTATTTCTTATGGAGAACTGTTACAGTAAATCTCCAACCCAAATAAGCCCAGGCAAAGAAAACACAACTTGATTAATATGAATACAAACTGCACGCCTAGATTGGGCAGATCTACCGTGACACTACCATCTCCCCGTCTATGAGAGCCCTTGCAGTATCTCCAGGCCATGTGCTTCTGCTCCACTTTCTTTCCATCTCCTGGTCATTCTCTCTCCTTCTCTCCCAATCTTTCAGCTCTACCTCCCCCTCTCCTGCCCAATCACCAGCTCTAGCCTTTATTTTACAAATTAAGGTGGGCAGAAGGTTCCCAAGAAGGCACCATAGCCTGACTCATTCCTCATTCTCTGAATTAGCATCAAAATACAAGCAACCCCAGGGCTATCCACAACACTTCCTCCTTTCTGCCCAATTAAAAGACTATCTCAGATATAAATTGAGCGCAATTACCATTTTGTAATTTATAAAGTACAAGATAGACCTAACACCCAATCCATCATTTTTGTCAATTAACTAGAACTTCCGACATCTATCCTAACTTTTATAATTCTGCATCTGACTCATCCTGGGTTTAGATCGTATGCCATCTGAAAACCATCCTCTTAAATCTATATCATCTTTCTCAATGCTAATCAGCTTGGGTTGGCTATGAGATTACCAATCTTCAACCCTGTCAGAAATCCAAGAACGACTAATATTACCCGAAAATATGAGAAGCACAAAACATAGCTTCCAAAACTTAGCCAGTTTATAGAGGCTGCTGATCACCTGGACAGTCCGTTATTCTTCAAAATGTTGGAGCATTGGTCTTCAACCTTCTGGCCCAGGATCATCTGACAGACCTTTGTAATGCAGAATTTGGAAGGGCTGATTACCCAGTCTTGGCAGAGATTATCAGATGACTATTCAGCATAGTGTGTCCTTTTTCTGGACAGTATTTTGTCTGTAGATGAAATGAGGCAGTTCATACCTAGTGGTTGTTTTGTCACAACTGGAGAAACTCCATTGATGCTCAGTTTCTTCTTTGAATCCAAAAAAGGGGCGCTATTCAGGAGCAGACAGGTCTCTAGTCAAATGATCTTTAATAAAGAGATGTTCATAAACGTCATATTCTGTAGACTTCTGACGCCTTTGAAGACTATCTATCTACCCAAAGCATTTCTGAACTGTTAAGCTTTGACTTCTCTCGGCCATTTATAATTGAAACATCTCAGAAACACCCTTTTAATTAACTCAGGACCGAGAGTTTGCTGTCTGGTCCTTAACTCATGTTGTTTAATCATCTAAAAACAGTTTATAATAGCAGTTATGGAAGGACTGGGTCTAAGCCTTATATTCTTAAATGTGTCATATAGGCACAATGCCTATGTGGGAGTAACGATATTAATCCCAATTTTATATCAATAAGAAATTCATACCAATGAAAACTTTAAATTTGTATCAAATAAATTCTATACCAATGTAAGATACAGCTATGTAATGTTTAGCTTAAGAACAAATTTGCCAACCTATCCCCATTTGTCTAGTTCTATAACTTCTATGGTATTACCATATCCCCCTTTCTTTCCACCCCCTTCTCTTTTACCTAAGAAGGAAGGATAGAGAAGAGGAAAGGAAAAATAGAAATCCCTGAGTTTAAGCTCTCTACTTCCCTCCCTGTCCAAAGCTACATTTGTAAAGTATCCATTAAACGACAACATATCTATAATTCATAAAATAACCAGAACCATCCACCCCAACATAAGGAACTGGGACAATGATCTTTTGTCTGCTTCTAGCTGTATTGGGGCAAAGAGTTCCCTTCTAGGGGCCCAAAGGGAAATAGGAAAATTGGCTTTGTCAAAGGAGAGATAGCTGGCATCATATGCCTTTCCCATTTACTGTGTGCTGGGAAAGTTCATTGCTTAGCTGACATCTTGACTATGACAGACTGAAAGGCTGGATAGGCAAGTTAGCTGTTCTGGAAAAGTTCCGGAAGCAAGTTTTAGAAGAAACAGCTTTAATGTAGTTGAGGTAGAGTCAAGCACTAGGCTGGAATGGAATGTCCCAGAATCTCAGCATCCCGGAGTGTGAATCTTTTCAGGGCTGTCTTTCTCTTCTTTCATCCTTCAGTATATAAAACTTAAAAGCAACATATAGTTCTATAAAGACATTCACATGGAGCATGCAGGGTGCACAGATTGGTTAATGAAGATCAACAAAGAAAGATGACTGCCTTTCTTCAGATTAGTTTGATCATATAATCAAAACTGCAGTAGAACTTTGTATACTTGCCCTTGTAAAGGATGATATGTAATAACAAGTCACAAGAAATTTGTACCCAGGAAGTGTTACTGGCTGTGTATAGACATTTTAGTCTCAGCCATTCCAGAGCTGTCTCCAAATACAGAGACATGAACATCACCACATATACATCACCTGTCTTGTTGATTGTGTTAGTCTCCCTTTTCTTCTCCATCACCGAGGTCTTCAGGAGGTCTCCCTTTGTCATGTCTGATTTTTATCAACTTGGAAGGAACTCACAGCTTTTCTGTTCCTGTGGAAACATAGGCACAACCCCTCCCCCAGCCATTTCCCATTTCCCATTTTCCGTTCTGATGTCAGAATATCCTTGATATAAACAGGCTGGTTTAGTTCAGTAGTTTTTTTCCACAGTCCAGTGTCTTTCAGCAGCTGTGGTGTTTTGTTCATTGGCATTTAAAAAATTTAAGGTTAATAAAGGACTAGGTAATCTATCTTTGGGGGTTCTTGTTGATCTCTTTTGCCTATTAAGCATCTCCTTTGAAGTTCAGTTAGATCTCCCCAGAATCGCTTGTCCTGTAGGATTGTGTGATAAGCCTGTAACATATTCTATATTATAATATTCAAAAAATGCTTCATCTTATTAGCGATATATGCTGGACCGTTGTCTGTTTTAATTTGTATGGGTATTCCCGTAATGACCATAACTTCTAACAGATGTGTAATTACAGAATCAGCCTTTTCTGACACTAATGCAGTTGCCCACTGAAATCCTGAATATGTGCCTATAGTATGGTGCACATATTTCAGTTTACCAAACTCTGTAAAATGGAAGACCTCCATTTGCCAAATGTCATTTCTTTGGTACACTTATGGTTAATTCCTGTAGGCAATGGAGTTTGGTTATATAATGAGCAAGTAGGACCTTGCCTCACAATTTCCTTGGCTTGGTACCAAGTGATAGAGAATTCTGTTCTTAAACCTTTGCTCTTAACATGGTGTTTTTTAGGGAATTCTGAAGCCTCTAGTACACTTCCTATCAGTAGCTGGTCAATTTCATTATTACCTTTCAACAGAGGGCCTGGCAGACCTGTATAGGATCTTATGTGTGTTATATACAGTGGATGACTCCTATGTCTGATCATCTGTTGTAGCTGAATAAACAGTGAGGTCAATTCAGAATCATCTTGAGTAAGATCAACAGTCCCTTTGTGTAAAACAACCCTTTCTGCATATTGAGAGTCAGTTACTATATTAAGAGACTCTTGAACATCTAACAATACCACAAGTATTGCATATAATTCTGAACCAATTTATAAGGACTCTCATCCACCTTACTTACATCTTGTGATTTATATCCTGCCTTTCCTGATTTACTGGTATCAGTGTAAAATGTAGGAGCTCCAGAGATTGGAATTCCCTTTATTATACCAGGGAGAATCCAATTAGTTCTTTTTATGAACTGAAACCGCTTTCTTTTAGGATATCTGTTGTTAATCTCTCCAAGCAATTACTGCATGCTCTTTGCCGGTGTTCATCTTGTGCCCATAATGAGGCAATTTCTGCATTAGTAAAAGGTACCACAGTTTCAGCTGGATCCATTCTGACTAACTGTTGAGGTCCCATTTTTCCTTTTAGTATCAATTCAGAGACCTCCTCAATGTAGTTTTTTTTTAACTTCTTACTCTGTTTATGTGCTAGAAATATCCATTCTAAGATATAATCTTCCCTCTGCGTAAGAATTCCTGTAGAGGAATGAGTAGAAGATAAGATACCTAAGATGCAGGCCATCTTTGGATCAATATGGTCTAGATATGTATCCTGCAATTTCCTTTCTATCAGCCTCAGCTGATAGTTTCCTTGGGCTATTTAAATCTTTATCACCTTGTAAGGTTTGAAATAAATTGCTTAGCTCTTGAGTGGCCAAGCCAATCACAGGCCGCAGCAAGTTGGTATCTCCCAGTAGCTTCTGAAAATCATCAAGGGCCCTCGAGTGGTTTCTTCGGATTTGCGCCTTTGTAGCCTAACCCTTTGCAGACTTATTTTACCCTTGATAACTAATAGAGCCCCTCTTAGTATCTTTTCAGGGGCGATTTGTAATCCCTAGCAAGGCAAGGTTTGTTTTACTTCATCAGACATTCTTCTGATGATATTTATATCTGGATCAGCCAATAAGATGTCATCCATATAATGATAAATAATAGATTGGGGAAATTATTTGTGAATCATATCCAATGGCTGTTGTGCAAAATATTGACACAAGGTAGAGCTATTTAACATTCTTTGTGGCAGGACTTTCCAATGATAACTTTTTAGCGACCTCTATTGAAGGTAGGTATTGAGAAAGCAAACCTTTCCTTATTGAATTCATGTAGAGGAATTGTGAAAAAATAATCTTTCAGATCAATTCCTTAGGCAACAAGGAAGGCAATGGGATCCCAGGCTGCAAGGAACCCATTGGCTGAATAATCTTACTAATTGCCCTGAGATATATCAACATCTTCCATTTGCCAGAATTTTTTTTTAGTGACAAATACTGGAGAATTCCAAGGGCTGGTGGACTCCTCTATATGCTGAGCCTCCAGCTGCTCCTGGACTAGCTGTTCTAATGCCTGTGGTTTTCTTTTGGATTGACAGTTGATCAATCCAAATGGGTGGGTCAGTCAACCACCTTAGTGGTCAGGCTGTTGGTGTCTTGGCAGCAGTGGCTCCTTGGGGTAGAGCTAAATTGTCAGCCTCTGCTATGTCTTGTTTATGGACAGCTTGGACAGTCTGTAATTGCCTTTGATAATGGTCCCTAACTAATTTAAAATTTTTATTAGGAGCCTGATGGGTTTCATGGCTAGATACCGAAACTAAGGGGATATTAATTTGGGTTTTCCACTGCTGTAATTAATAGATCTCTTCCCCATAAGTTAATGGCTATATCAGCCACGTATGGCCTCAATTTTCCTACCTGACCTTCTGGTCCTATACATTTAAGCCAACTGGTACTTTGCTTTATTTTGGATAAGGTCCCAACTCCTTGAAATGGATGTCTACTTGAAGTGGCCAACTTGCAGGCCAAGATTTTGGAGAGATAATGGTGACATCTGCTCTAGTGTTGACCATTCCTTCAATCTCAATATTGTTAACTAGTATTCTTAGTTTTGGCCTTTGATCCTCTATAGAAGTTTGCCAAAATATTTGTTTCTGGCTCCCTTTGAGGCCTTTTGAATTGTCTATAGAACTTGCCTCAGCCTTGTCTGGTCTCAGAACATCTGTTTTAAAGCAGTGACGTTTAATTGTCCTAAAGAAGAGAACTCCCCCTGCCTGGCATTGGGGCCTGCAAGAGGCCCCCGTGGGAGTTTATGGTAGGGTGTTGCCCCATTTGTCGGTTGTTGCTGTTCATTCCCTAGTCCAGCATTGGCCTTTGCCACATCTTTGACATATTCCAGAAGGCATAGGCCCTCTTTTGGTATTACCCGCATTTATTTCTGAGATGACCCTGCTCATCACAATTAAAACATCTGGAATCTTGGGTCATCTCTAGGTGGCTAGGGGCAGGTTCTCCTATGACAGTCATATCAGGTGAGCAAGATTCAACATCGGCTGTATATCTAATCCACTCATCTAGTGATGCTGACCCCATCCTCAGTGATCTGATTATTTCCTTGCATTCAGCATTTGCATTTTCAAAGGGTAAAGACTCAATCATTGCTTTTCTTGCTGCTGAATCTGATATACTCCTTTCCACTGCTGAGTTTAGCCTTTGCAAAAAGTCAGGAAAGGTTTCTTGTGGACCTTGTATGACTTGAGTAAATGGTTCAAGTCTTTTCCCTGATTCTGTGATTTTGTCCCAGGCCTTTAAGGCTGACAATTGACACAATGCCAGAGTTTCTTCCTCATGTACAGCCTGCACTTCTACCTCAGAAAAGCGACCTTCACCAAGCCGTTGGTCTGTGGAAATCTCTCTACCCCTGGCTCTAGTTTGTCGTGCTGTCTCCCTGGCCGTGTCTCTCCACCATGTGAACCATTGTAAATGTGCAGCAGGGTCTAGGATTGTTCTTGCCATCTTTCCAGTCTTGGGCAATTATTCTATTTTTAATAGCCCAAGAATTCAGGATCTGTTTTACAAATGGCAAATGCATTTCAAAATTAGTGACACTTTCCTTAAATTTCCTCAGTTCTAACACATCCATGGTTTGCCATTCAAATTCCTGATAACCCTGTGGATGATCATCGTCTGGCGGTCTTAGTTGTATATTAACTGGATAGACTACAGTTTGTTTTCTAATAAACTTTGGTTGGCTTTCTCTTATTTTATCTTGTTTTTACCTGAGTAGTTTCCTTAATTGAAAATTTAAATTTCTCCCTTAAGGTCTGTGTCCATGCTTCCTATCTCTCCTTTTGTCGATCCTCCTGTTCCCTGAGTTCATGTACTCTCTGCTCAAGGTTCTGCCTCCACATTTTGATTTTTTTCTTTATATTACAATTCTGATAGTCTGCTGTCCATTTTGTTTTGATTGATTAATTTTAAAAGGTTATTCTCCAAGTCTTGCTTCCATTCCTCATTTTCTCTCTGCTGCTCAGTCTGACCTGTGAGCTGCTGCATCCTTTGTTCCAGCGTCTCCCACCTTCACTTTCATCTGTCTGTCTCTTATTCTGATCTATAAACTCCTGTATCTTCTGTTGTGGGCCCTGCTTCCATAATCTTAGCTCCTCTTCCTGTTGTAGTTCTGATATTGCAGCATCTGCCTTATTTTGATTTGTTAGCTTTAGTAAATTATCCTCTAGACTTTGCTTCTTTTGACCAATAAAATCCTGAGCCTTTAGTTCTAGTGTTACTTATAATCTCTTTTCTAAGGCAAGCAATTTTTTCCTATGGCCCTGTCTTTTGAGAAGACATAATAAATCAAGAGAATAAATATTGCAATACTGATAAATAAGGTGTCTATTTCCTCTAAATCCATCCTTGTCAAACCTTTCAAAATATCATCATATAAAGCCCAAAAGATATTTATTGTGTTTCTCATCTTTAAGCATCAATGTATTACCTGGTCCTGAGCCCTTTGTACCTTTGTCTCTCAATTCTTTTATTCACTGGGAGGGGCTAAGTGTAGAAAGACCAAAGACCCAAGTCTTCTGTGTCCCTGTTTGGGTTGCAGCTGGCAGCGTGTGCTTGGGTGCTGATCTCGGGCAACCCGCAGCTCAAGCAAGCAGTCCGGAGATCCAGTCTGGCTGTCCTAGACACGAGGGGTAGGGGAGGATACGGGAAGTGAACACAGACTCTCCCGGGAGAAGCTGCCCAGATCAGTTCACTGTATCTGCCCAAAAACTACCTTGCAGGCAGTTGTATTCCAGTCACCTGTCCCTCCCTGCAGTTCTTTCATGGTGCTGCTCAAGCCCAGCTCCAGGCTGGGGTGCTGCCCCTGGCCATAGCTCTCTGTCTGGGGCTTAGAGAAGGGAGCCTCTCCCCCGTTCTCTGTACACTCCTCAGACCCGGTCAGCTTTCAATCCACACTACTGCAGCCTAGATCATTGCCCAAGCTGTATTCAGGGGTTGCGGGGTGGAGGGGCAGTGAACTATCTCAGATTAGTTGAGTTCTAATCAATATGTTGGGTGCCATTTTGTTGCAGTAAATCTCCAACCCAAATAAGCCTGGGCAAAGAAAACACAACTCTATTAATATGAATACAAGCTGCATGCCTAGATTGGGCAGATCTACCATGACACTCATCTTCCCCATCTATGAGATCCCTTATAACTTGCAGTATCTTCAGGCCATGTGCTTCTGCTCTACTTTTCTTGAACCACTGTCATCCTCTCTTCTCCTCTCCTCCTTCTCTCCCAAACTTTCAGCTCCGCCTTCCCCTCTCTTGCCCAGTCACCAGCTCTAGCCTGTATTTTACAAATTAAGGTTGGGGAGAAGGTTCTTGAGGCACCAGCGTTTGTGACTTATTCCCCATTAGCAGCCCCTCCCAGGAGATCAGAATTAGCATCAAAATACAAACAACCCCAGGGCTATCCCCAACAGAGTACAGTAAAGAACTATACCAAGGATGCCTACATTTGTGGTAGTTTTTGAAGTAGTCTCACCCTGTAGTCCTAGCTGGTCCAGGAACTCACTCCATAGCCCAGGCTATCCTGACTTCAGGGCAATCCTCTTCAGTTTCCCAAGTACTGGTATTATGGGAGCGAGCTACTATGCCCAGTTTATAACTTATGTCATGTAATACTGACTAGTAAAATTTAGTAAAATTTCATGTTTTCAGCTTATACCAGCAGTTCCTGCTGTAGAGTAATTCATACTTGTGAGATTAATGTTAGTTATAGATTCATGAATAAGTATAATACAGAAGATCTTGAATATATTAGATTAAAAAGTATCTTTTCTAGGTGCTGGGGTTTGGGTTTTAGGTTGTATTGGTTTGGCTTGGAGGTGTTTGTGTCACACCTACAATATAAACAGCTTAAAAGGGTGTGGGGTTTAAGAAGTTCTTGCCAAGGCCATACCTTGCCCGGAAGTTTAGGAAGTGTGGTCTTAAGCTGGTGACGCTGTGCCAAACCCCAAATCAAACTCTTATCATTGAAGAAAATGAGAACAGGATCTGTGGAAATCACCAGAAAACTGCTACATTCACTGGAAATGGTTCTTTGTCTAATGTAGCATAATGTCTTAAAAATAATAGTGTATGTAACCTATCCAGTTTCTACCTCTAAACCAGTGTGTCCATATACAGTTCATGAAAAATAAAACTCCGTAGCTGCTCCAGCAGAATTCATGGGCTCTTTACTTAAGATATAATTGTATTTTCTTAAATTGGAATCAATTGCTTTTGAAAATATAGACCAAAATATTTACATATGCAAGAAATTTCTTTGGATGGAATTTATGCTGTCATAATTATGCTCGTTCGATTTTTGCTGGTTGTGTGTGCAGAAATTCCCATTTTCCCATAGAATTCATACAGATGTACTTTAAACAGTAATGTGATAGCTAAGTTACCCTTCTCATATTTTCAAAAGTATATTTTATAGGATTCCAAACTCAAGAGACATGTTTTACAGGAAACGAAAGTGTGAACACGCAGGTAACTGGAAATGCATTAGACATGTCAGAGACAGGGGGCAGTGTCGCATTAAAATTGAGTCTAAAATCTAGTCTTATACAACTGTAACTGTATTCTATTAATGTTGAAACATCTGTACTAAATGAAGAACTTTTAAAAATTGAAATAATTCCTGTCCTTTTCTTTTTAAACACATGACAGGGTCCATCTCAGGAAGACATTCTGCAGGACAGAGATGTCATCAGGCCGAGCTTGTCGAGAGAAGAGCATGTTCCACACCAGGGCCTTCACCACAGGTCTCCTGAGTGCATTCTACCTTTCTAATACGGTTTAATTTGAGGAGCAGCAAACATTCTGTATGCAGCTGTAATCTCTGATCACTGTATATTTATGAAAATGATTTAACAGTTACTTGCCAACAAGCTTAACCTGGCTTGCTATGCCAGCCTATCAGAAGTATTTGAAAGACATTTGTTTTAGAGAAATCACAATTGGTCATAGTACACATCTTTTAATTCTGTAGCAAATCCCATATTTTATTTTTAGTTCCTTCAAAGCAGTGGTTCTCAATCTTCCTAATGCTGCAGTCCTTTAATATAGTTCTGTAAATGTATGTTTTATTCTCCTGAAGTCATTGTCGTCTGTAGGCTTACTGCTAACCTAGGCCTAGTCCTAGAAACTTCTAGTCTCCGTACAATCTTATCTAGGCCTATAATGTTTTCAGCCTGAGACTTACTGCTGAATAAGCTCATCCTTTCTAGTTCTTTCTAACCACTGGCAGCTGGTTCAACTCAGCTGCTGTGGCTCAAACTCCTCTCCAAACAGACTGATTTAGTCTGGCTTCTCTCTCAGCCTCTCCCAAATTGCTCTCTCTGCTTGGCCTCATACTATCTGGCTATTGTTCTAATCTTCTGGCTCCTTCTCCTTCTCTGGCTCATTCTGCCTTCACTCGTCTATCTTCACTTGTCCCAGTAAAACTTCCTTGCTGCCTCTCTCTGCACTGCCCCTAAAGTAGCTTCCCTTTCCCCTCATCGAGTCGGGCACATCCTATTCTGTCAAATAGGATTGGTGATATTGTCTGCCACTCAGATATCACTTTCAAACATGGGTGCTTCCTTCTACAAAGTAACTTTACCTTCATTGTGTGGGACTAACAGTGTGTGCTAAGGGTGTGTCTGTATTCCAGGCAGAGGAGTTAAGGGTGTGTGCTAAGGCTGAGCCACACCACAGCTAGAAACTGTTTGGGTTTTTTTTCCCAGTAAACAACACCATCTCAAGGTTCATAGTGTGATCAAATATCCTGTAACACAGTTCCTCATGTTATGGTAACCCCCAATCATAAAATTATATCATGGCTACTCCATAACTGTAATTTTGGTACTGTTATGAATCGTAATGTACATATGTGACGTGTAGGACAGGACATCTGATGTGCAACTCCCAAAGGGGTAGCAACCCACAGGTTGAGAACCACTGTTTTTAGGGAATGTAGTAAATTTTCAAATGCTAAAGAAAATTATATATGTCTAAAATCATACAGATAAGTAGCATTTCTTCAACATGAGCAGTATTCATTTCTTTTACGAAACAGCTGATATATAGTGTCAGTCAATAAAAGACAACACAGTATTTTCTAAACAGGGCATGCAGTGCTTTGTTGAGATGCAGACAAGTTCCACAACACCAAAGTCAGAGGGGTAAAAGTTTATACTTGGACTAAGCATATTTGCTTGGGCCATCAACCACTTTACAGATCCTTTGGTGTGGATACAGTGACAGTGTTCATAAGAAACATGGCTCCCTAAAAGGACAGTGTGGTCAATACTTAAGAGTAGATGAATACCATTGCTTTGAAAAAGGAACCTTGTGGAGTGGAGCTGACTCCTGAACCTGTCTTCTCATGAGCAAAATGAGATTTTCCATTGTCATATTTAGTTGTCATGATGAAACACCATAACCAAAACAACTTGGGGAAGAATGGGTTTATTTAGCATACTCTTCCACGTTACTGTTCATCATCAAAGATCAGGACAGGACCTCAAAAGGCAGAATCTTGAAGGCAGGAGCTGATGCAGATGCCATAGAGGGGTGCTGCTTACTGGATTGCTTCCCCTGACTTTCTCAGCCTGTTTTCTTATAGAACCCAGGACCACTAGCCCAGGGATGGCCCCACCCACAATGGGCAGCACCCCCTCCCCCCCAATCAATCACTAATTAAGAAAATGTTCTACAGGCTTGCCTATAGCCCAGTCTTATGGAGGCATTTTCTCAATAGAGGCTCCTTCCTCTCTAGTAGCTCTAGCCTGTGTCAAATTGACATAAAACCAGCCAGCACAGCCATTTTGCCAGGCTGGTGCAAGAAAATGGGTGAAGCCTAGTACATAATGAATGCTCAACCATAATTATTCTTATGTTTTTGTGTTTTATGATTATTGCTTTTCAGGGCTCACAATTTGATTACTGTAAATTTTAGTACTCAAGAAATACACATTGTTTAGAGGCAACCATATACATGACAATTTTTTTAGGTCATTTAAAGCAAGTTCAGTTTTATACTTGCATGTATGCAGTCCACATATAGTCTCAAAAACACCCAATACTCACAGGTGAGTTGGAGCCCTGCTAAGAATTGGAGAAATAACTTGCCGTTTCATTTCTTTCTTTCTTTCTTTGTTTCTTTTTTTTTTTTCAAATGGTTTTAGCATTTGTTCACATGCATAGAATAACCAATCATTTTTACACACTTTAAAGGCTATAACACTTTGATGTTAAGGTAACAGCAATTGAAATTATTTTGTTATCCATAGAGGAAGAGTTGTAATTAGTAATAATCTTAGATACTTGGGTGACAGTGTGGACATGTGCCACAGAGCCTGTGTGGTGGGTGACAGTGTGGACGTGTGCCACAGAGCCTGTGTGGTAGTCAGAAGGCAGCTTAGTTGAGTCAGTTCTCATCTCCACTCTTAAGTTGGTTCCAGGAGTTAAAACTCAGGCCACTTGCCAGTCTGGAAGGTGTTTAAAATTGTGGAGACTGCATGAGTTGATGGGGATGGGGATGCAGGAGCCCATAGCAGCCAGGGGAGGGCATTAGTTAGATCCCTACAAGTGGGATTACAAGCAGGTGGATGCTAGGAACTGAGTCCTTGTCCTCTGCAAGAGCAGTAAGCAGTCTTGAACTACTGAGCCATTTCTCCCGCCCAATCGTAGCTGTATTTTTAATCTGTAGCTTTAGTGTAGGTGACACTAAAAGGACAAAAGGGTAGCTGATGATGTCGTTCTGTCCTATCTGACTCTTAAACAATCTTCATTAAATTGAACTTTTTAAATGTTCTCAAGGTATTGATACTAATACCTTTATCATGGTATTTGATTTGACTAGCTAGTGAGCGACCACACGTACTTGGGGTTTGAGTACCCAAGTATTATCATGAGGGTTTTCCTTCTTGTAAGCCAGGTACAGATTCATCACTTTATAACTATAATAAACTATTCTCAGGCTGTATTATTCATGCCTGTGTGCCTGAGTTAGCCTGTGTACAACACTTCCACCTGCTTCTTTAGAGTAAGTGACCCTTTGACAAACATTGAATGCCCAGAATTATACCATGGAACCTGACTTTACTATGAAACAGTCATTATAAAAAGCAGATCCAGTGTTTACTGGCTCCAAAGTAGAGCTGCTTAAATATACAAGGGTTAATCAAAGATATTTAAAATACCAGATTGTTCTCCAAAGCAATATAGTTTGCTGTACTGTTTATAACAATTATAGTCTGAGTTGGGTAGAAATAAATACTGTTTGTCAAAAGAGGTAAAATTTTACCTCCCATAATTTGACCTACTTGTTTTAAAATATCTGTTGTTTCTATAACTAATACTTGATCCAGATTTCAAGGTTATCCCTTTGAAGTTTAAACTTACTACATAGACAGAACCTGACACGGGAGGTAGCAGTTTGGTCAGTTCTATTTTCATACCACTTAGCGTTCTCTGACAGTAGTGGGTGCTCTGATACTATGAAGTCAGTTGTTCTTATATTGACTATTTCAAGCATTCCTGTACAATAAAACAGTATGTGCTGAAAAACTGAGCAGACTCCAGTTCATTTTTTTGAAGATTAAGAACCTAAAGAAAATCATGAGCCTTGAGGTTTTAGTGGAAAATTAAAGCTTTTAAGATTAGTTACAAACAGTTTCGGACCCTTTTAATTGTAAAACTATGGAAAGGCATTTTGAAGTTTTGTTTCCTGTAATCCGCTTCTCTAGCTGCTGCTTCGTTAGGCAATCATGTGGCTCCTCATGTCTTGTGCTGTCATGTCACATTGGTTTAGAACCAACAGTATGAGACAGCCCAGTCAGACATAAAGAATGTAATGCATGAAACCTCAATTTTCTCTTAATGTGGTCTTGGGTATCTCCTCACCACTTCATTTCACAGTGTCAAAACAATCCAAAGATAAAGACGAATTCATAGACCATACGTGAATGAATGCGATTTTATTCTTGATCAGATTGACAAAGGAAAAGCATATTCCTTACTAATTGTATTAACAGCACTGCACAATATTGGTTAAAAGCAATCCTTGGTTCTGAAAGAGCTAGTAGAAACCTCACTGGTTAGAGTATTTTTCATGATCTGTTTAATGCAGTAGTTCCTGCCTGAAATCAGAGCAGTGTTACCCCTAGGCTTTTCACTTAAGACACTCCAAATCTCTTTTAGTTTCATTTATGCTGTCATAAAAGTGTAACTATAACCCTATTTGTATTGTACTTACTCGCCTTTATGCATAAAAAGGCCCAGTGTAACGTGTTTTTAAAATTCCTTTCCAGTGACAATGTGCAGCATGCATACTGGGACCTGAAGAGGGAGATGTCTAACCTGCACCTGGTGACTCAAGTGCAAGCAGAACTACTGAGAAAACTGAAGACCTCGGCTGCAGTCAAGAAAGGCAAGTCACTGCTAGCTGCAAATGCTGACTCCAGCCAGACTGCCTGAAGAGCGGCTGGCTGCTCCGGCTTGTCTCTAGCTGGGCAGCCTCACATGTAAGGTGTTGCTGGTGGTTTTTCTTCAGTACTGTATTCTTTTCCCCTTGTGGCTTTTCTCAGCCAAGTGTTACTTATGTAAGGCCATGGTGTTGGGTTTCTGCTAAGGGTCTTTTACCACAACCAGATCGATTTACTTATATATTTGAAAAGAGCTCCAAAGTTTCATTTCACTACTGTGAAGTATACCAAAGACCTAGCTGTTTATTTTAAACAGCAACCCTGACTCATGTAGTCCCTGATCCCTTTTTATAAACCTTTCCTTGCAGGACATCTGGTTTGAAGGCAGACTCAATCAAAATTTCCCACTGCTTTGCTTGTTCGGTTGGTTTGGTTTTCTTGAGACAGGGTTTCTCCCTGGAGCCCTGGCTGCCCTGCAACAATTCCCCCCCCCTTTCTCCCGTCTCCTCCCTGCCTCCCTTCTCTCCCTGCCTCCCTTCTCTCCCTGCCTCCCTTCCCTTCCTTCCCTCCCCACTCCTGCCTCCCAACCCACCCCTCCCTCCCTCCCTCCCTCCCTCACGCTCGTACGCGCACGCGCAAGCGCTCTCTCTCTCTCTCTCTCTCTCTCTCTCTCTCTCTCTCTCTCTGTGTGTGTGTGTGTGTGTGTGTGTGTGTGTGTGTGTGTGTGTGTGTGTGTAGACCAGGCTGGCCTCAAAACTCAGAGATCCGCCTGCCTCTGCCTCCCAAGTGCTGGGATTAAAGGCGTGCGCCACCCCAGCCAGCCATTGCTTTCTTTCTAAAGCCAATGTTTAACAAAAGCTTTTGAGTTTTGTGTTAGCTAGGAGTGAGTACTTTTGCCGGTGCTGTTTTTATATTTTAGGAAATAATCTGTGCTTGCACCCAACATGATAGGTTTACATCCCAAACATGCAGCATACATTTAATGCCTTAAATTTTACTTTTCAAAGGGATGTGGTATGACTTTGAAAGGTGGTCGTCACCTCATTTAAAATTGTTACTGGCATCTCTGACTGTCCTAAGGGAGAACAAAAAGTCTTTTATAACTGTTCTCAGGAGTGTTTCTAAGGGATAATGTTTCACATGGGGGGGGAGTGATTTAAAGTCTCTTGATTTCTGTGGAGTTGGGTACTTAAGAATCAGACAAATTAATGTGATCTCAAGCAAACATAGCTCAATTTGTGGTTCACCTTGCTCTCATTTTCTGATGCTAAGGTTACTTACGAAGATACCATAGGTGGATGGCAGAAGTAAGACTTCTTACAGGGACTCAGCTGTTATCAAGTATGAAAAGTCAGTGCAAGTGCTTACATCATAAAATAGGGTGTTCCCAAGACTAATAAAGGAGAACAACTCTTCCCATCCTGTGCTCCTTTTCATTGACTGATATTACAGTCTTTGGATGCCTTTGCACTATCAGTCACTAGGACGCTTCCCTCAGTAACGCTCAGCACAGGTACCAGTTCCTACAGCTCACTGTTTGAGGGGGCTGGGTTATGGCTAATGGACCTGTAACCTGTCTATTGCTGTTTCCCAGAATTCATTACTTTCAGTTCTTTCACTGTATCCACCCCCTTCCACCCATCACCCAAATGTCTCCATCTGTTTCTTTTAAAATTACATGAGTTGGTTGGCCCCGCAGGATGGCTCAGCAAATGGAAGAGCCCACCTGCAAGCTTGAGAACCTGTTGCCCCTGAAACTCACAGTGGAGGGGAAGAACTAACTCCAGAAACTTGTCCTCTGACCTTCATGCTCATGTGTGTACCTACACACACACACACACACACACACACACACACAAAATATTAGATTGCATAGAGCCAAGCCTTAAGATACAGTTAGTAATCCTTAGGTTGAGAAAAAAATACAGCTTTCAATTGTGACAGATTGAGAAGAATAGAAGAGGCTACTGTTGCAGGCCACTGGCTGTGGCTAAACATTAACCTCGTCAGAGCAGTCTTTTCTAAGCCACTGTGTGTATGAAACACCCTTGTATTCACTTTTTACATTGACCTGCTTGTTGACCAAGCAGAATTATATTTACTATAAGAAATTGAACTTGCAGATTCTATTTCAACTACTTTATCCACAAAAGCCTTTGAGTACATGTTAAGTTTTCATTTGACTCCTAAGAATCCAAGGTATAAGATAAGGTACTTCTGAACCCTCGCCCATTGAGAAGTTCCAGGAAGCAAAAGAATATATTTTAAACCTACTAATTCTTCACAACTTTTCCCCACTAAATATGATCTAAAAACTTATTAGCCACATTAAAGGCCAAGAACTTTTCTTCTCTTTGCCTTGTAAAAAAGTTTATACCTTTTACAACATACAGATTCTTCATCGGCAGGATGACATAGGCAGGAAAGGATTTCCACATCATTTTGCAAACTAAGCAGTTGGTGAATGACCTTAGCTCAGGGTCAGTAAATATCTCTCTCAGAACTAAGATTTCTTAAGTATCTCCAAATCAGTTTCCAGTGATCATACTAAATTGGAAATGCTGATTTTAGTGTCAGTTATAAAACTGGTATATAACATGTTTACAATCTCAAATGCTAGAAGACTGACACATAGCTATGCTTTCTTTTTAGCCTGTACCCCAGTAGGATGTGTTGAAGACCTTGGGAGAGACAGCGCGAAATTGCACTTGACAAATTTTACTGCAATTTACAAAAGACATCCCCCTTTGTCACCAAATGACAAAGCTGCTTGTTATGCTCTGTCTTCCCCTTTACCAGGAGACAGAAAGGTTTTCTCAGACAAAGCAGTTCTCCAGTCATGGACAGATAACGAGAGACTGGTTCCTAATGACGGTGCAGACTTTCAGGAGCACAACTCCTATGGGAGAAATTCTCTGGAAGATAATTCCTGGGTATTCCCAAGCCCTCCTAAATCAAGTGAGACAGCATTTGGTGAAAATAGAAGCAAAATCTTACCTTTACCCAACTTGCCACCACTGCATTACTTGGATCAACATAATCAGAACTGCATTTACAAAAGTTAATTTGACTTGTGATTTGATCAGGAGGACACTGACTCACTGATTCTGCCAAGAGATTGTTCAAACTGAAAGTGGACTTTGATTAATGTCTTGCGGAGTTCTCCAGTATGTACATTTGTTTGTACATTCTGTACAACACTGGAATTGTAGGTGATTTTCCAGTATGGGAACTTCCAGTTGTACCTTTGATCACAATTAGAAATTTTTGCTTCTTGGATAAAGAGTGGAAATAAAAATTTTAGACATGGTTTTATAAAGTATATGACCTGCCTAAATATCCAATCATTAAATAAAAAGCAGCCTTTAACATAAGAGAAAAACCATGTCTGCTGGTTCAGACTGTATCAAGAAGCAAATGAGAGTGTGAATAGGTTGCACTTCTGTGACTTCCTGATGCATAAAGATTTGAAATATAATGGAATAAAAGTAGATTATGACATCTCTATGCTATTGCAACAAGATTTAAAATCATTTTTAAGTGTTTGTGTATACAAATTTAAAGTGCAATTTGAAGTCTAAGACTTGAACTAATGACTATCGAAGCCAACTTTTCCCAGTGCATACAAATCCTAAATAGTTAAAAATGATGTGGTATGTGAATAAACTATTATAACCTTATACAATGTCCAATTAAAAGTAGAAAGAGCATCTCACATGGCAGTCTCTTCAGTGATTCATAGTGAACTCACCATGTGGTCATTTTCAGCAGGACAGCTATTTATTTTACACAGAGCAGCTTATACACTGTTGGACTATGACATTGGGAAAGCAAATGCTAATTAACTGCATCTAGAACTAAATTTTGTGCTGTGCAATTATGAAATATCCCCAGACTCATTCTGAGTGGCCAATCACTTGTAAATAAGTGAAGGAATAACGAAGATGGCTTCATGTGGAAATTCCCCTAAATTCCTTCAAGGCAGAAGCACTGAGAGTGTTAGCAATCATGTTTCACCTGTTTGATGGAAGAAGACTTTATCCTTTTCTAAGTGGCATTTCACGTATCCTGAATTCAGGATCTCTGACCTCATATCACTGAATACCATGCATAGCCCGGCACTGTTCACTGTTGAGTTATCTCAGTCACTTACTCATGCCTGTCCGTGATTAATGGAATTGATGTCAGATGCTGGCATGTGTTCTGACCAGTGAATACAGCTGACTCAAGGGAGTACAGGCTCCTGCCAAGTAATACAAGAAGACCCAATATGCATAAAACAAATCCACGACTCCAGGCTGTAGCGGAAGGAGCTAACTCTCTGTGTAATAAGAGAGCAGACACATTTCTCATGTGGCTACAGAGGCTGTCCATCATCTCATGTCTAATGTAGCTTACTGGTTTGCCTTTTTAAAAACCAAGATGAGAAGTTTTCTTTTGTAAAGAGAGTCTTATACGTTTTTGAACAATGCCAAGAGATTGTTTTAATTAAAATTATTTTTGTGTTTAAAATGGAATTGGATATGAAATACTGTCCTTGCCTATGTATATTTTCAAAGTCTGGTATTACTTTTATTCCTCCCATATATTCTGAATGGAATGAATTCCCTCGAGTAGTAACAGTTATCAAAAAGGATTGTTAGAACAGTCTGGTTAGTGTTATTAACAGTTGGAAGTATTAATGGCCTGTGTAAGACTCCTTAGCTGGAAAAGATAATCCCTAAAATACTTTTACCTGATCAGAAAATGTTTAAATGTATACTTAACCAATGGTACCATCTGTATTTTGTGATTCATTAAAATTGGCAGTTCTGTTGGTCCTTTTCACACCAGCTGACAACCCCAACGAGCTTCCCTTGAAATTTTCTGTAATAGCTGGCTTTCTTTCATAAGAAAATCCAATTAAGCGCACCTGTAACTCAGCAATGAGGACACAACTGACAGCAGCCCTGGTCCTTCCTCTTGGTTCTTTACTGTATTGAGCCGAGGCCAATATACAACTGCCCCATGAACCCGTACACACCCAGTATACCAAAGACACTGCAGCAGGTACACTAGTCAGACAAGAGGTGAATGTACACATAATTTGTCTAGTTAGTACCTATGGGTTGTGAGACACACAACAGAAATCTTGTTACTATGTCACTGGCTTCTTGTAGTAACTGTGCCTTTTCTTTGAGTCACTGAAAACAACTGTAGCTCTGTCTAATAGAAATGTGCCAATGCCAACAGGCCAGTGCAGAAATAATCGGCTGCTTGCCCGTCTCCCCGTGCTGCAGTCTCTACACGTACTGTGTTTGCTCTGCTTGCCGTCTGGAGGAATTGTCAAGAGTCAAGTAGCTCTTTGAGTACAGTGTGAAGCTCGAATGCGCACTCATTGGCTGGGTGCATTTCATTTAAATGAGAAAAAATTATAGGATTGGAGCCAAAGTTAAATCTTGCCTTCCTGTTTTTGGTTTGTTTGTTTGTTTGTTTGTTTGAAATAGCTTTTAATATAAAAAGCTCAGACTAAGGTAACACACTAGATCAGACACTTACCACGGTTCCTCTCAAAGCCCCAATGTTACAGAAGTTCACACTTAACAATGCCAACTTACTAAAATCAAAGATTATACAGGATTGTTGGTAGCCAAGTTGGTAGTTCAAAATATCAAACACTGCAGAAACTTTTCTATCAAAGGTTTCAGTACAGTAATTTACCTAATCTCATGCATTCTCACATAAGCCCATGGAAAGTCTGCAGCCCTGCCTACATGCCTCTGATGGCAGGGCTGGATAAGTTACCGCAGTAACAGACTGCTGGCCACAGTAGCACGCTAAGTGGTAGAATGAATTGCGCTCTGGTCCCCAGCTGCCATTAGCAGTGTTGAAGGCAGTCCATTCCCTCTCTGCTTTGGTCCTTTCTTCCCACACTAGCCCAGCCTGCATGATCAGAAGGCAGTGTACACACGACAGTTGGATTTTCAGGACTTGGGTTAAGGCCAGGAAAACAATATATTGTTTTTGTTCCTATCCCATATTTAATAAAACAGAACTCTGAAATAAATATTTTTATTTCATTAAAAAAAAAAAAATCAGTATTTTCATGATTAGGGTGAGCAAACATTGTTTCAGTCCATCATCTATGTTTTACATTACAAATGGCTTCCATGAGTCATGACTTCCTGACTATTTGCCTACATGTTTGTGGGAAGCTTCTGTAGCCTTTTCTTGGTAGGGACTCCAGTTTTTCTGAATTCTTCCCTTTCCTTGAGATATTCCAGTTTGCATTCTTCATAGAAGGCTGGATCATTATAGCTATAAGAAGTAAATCAATGTATTTCAAAATAGATGCAATGTAAACTTTAATAACATTCAGATATTTATGAGGTTTAATCTTGAAAAGCTGACTTTCAATAATAGTCACCAGAACACAATAAACATTAACTAGTGAGAAAAACAATGATTTTTTTTAAATTTTGTAATAAAGTACATAGTAATATAAAGTTTTAGTCTCATCACAGGATGGAGCCATGAATGATGCTACACTCTAGGAGCCCATGGTTCAACAGACAAGGGCTGGACTAAAACAAAATACAAAGAGGACAAAGATGGGCATGGGAACATGAGGAGGGGAGGTGACATGGGGACAGGAGGAGAGGTGTCAGTGAGAACATGGTTGAGCTGTTCGTGCATTGCAGGGCCACAGAAGAGATGTGAGGGGAAAGTGAGATGCGTGAGACACTGCAAGTGGGCTGAGGCTCACAGAGTGGATTGTGCACACAGTAGGAAGAGCCCAAGAACACTGAGTGCACAGCAACCAAATCAGGACGGGCCACTGATGTCACACTGCAACAGTCTATCCTGAGAGCAACAGGACAAGACTAACTGGAAATAAGAGTCTTGAATGAATGGCAGTGTGTGACAGGTAGGCTAAAAGGGAACAGCAAGGTTTTTAAAGTTGGATCTCTAATAGTAATTTTCAAGCAAGAAATGATGGGTGCCTAAGCTAGCCCAAAGGAAGAGATGTGAGGGTGCAAAGGGAAAGGGCTGAGTTGGTAACCAACCAGAGTTAGTTAGGAGACAGATGACTCTAGATTGCAGAAAACTAATTCAATTAATCCCAGCACTTGGGAGGCAGAGGCAGGCGGATTTCTGAGTTCGAACCCAGCCTGGTCTACAGAGTGAGTTCCAGGGCAGCCAGGGCTACACAGAGAAACCCTGTCTCGAAAAAGAAAAAAAGAAAAAACTCATTCAAGCCACATGACACAGACTGAACAAAAACATTCCCTTTTAAGACATGAAGAAAAGCAGAGAAACAGGATCTGTAGTGATTTAATCCAGGGGTACAAATTACACTTAGATCTACGATTCTTAACAGAACCCAATAAAACCAACTTTAAGCAATAAATAGCTTAAGGAAGACAAGGTTGAAGAGTGGAGAAATGTGTGGCTGACTAGACGGCATTGCCAGGGAGTGAAGGAGCTACAGCTATCAGAAGGGTGAGTGAGAGGGGCTGCTGGTTGGGTGTGGCCATCAGCAAGCACACTAGGCTAGCAGTTTGGGAGCAAGGAATGAAGATGAGAGGCAGACATAATGAAGGAGCGCCCTGCACTGTTTCAACATGTTCCTAAAAAAGAGCGTATGCATGCCGTGGCTTGCCATGGTAATTAACAAAGGACACTTTCTGGGACTTAATGTCAAAAATTTCACAACTTCCCGGCATTCTTCAGATAATGCCAAATCCACCTTTGTGGTTGCTTTTCTCTCTTCCAAACCAACAGCAGCAACCCTCCTTCCCGACAACGGACTAGACCCTGGGCTTCCTTTTTCTAGGGGTAGGAAAGGATGTTCAGCTACTAACAGTCAGTACTGGTCAGATAAGAGTACGTTAGATGTGTAAATGCTCACTAAGCGCCTACTGTGCATCATGTACACTGGTCACGTGCTTACATTACAACCACGCCTAGAAGAACTATCCCTTCTCACTAGAGGACAGGCAAGGATGCAAGGCCGGCTAAGTTTTCCCTGAGCCAGGTGACCCTAGGCTGCCCTCTCAGTAGATTCTTCCTGCCACTCTGTTCTAGGGCGTCCCCACCTAGAAAAGGTTTATGTGTAACTACAAACATGCTATTTTAGAAACTGAATTGGACGTAAGAAATTATAATTATCAGAGTAGAAACCATAGGCATTTAGGTAAATTCTTCATGAAATGTGTTTGCGCCTTCAGGACCTACCTGCTCAGGCCAAATCATTCATATAGATAGCACTCTATTAGACAGTGCATTGTTGCTGTGTGTGTACTGCTTTGTGGCACAGCTCATGATGGACAGCTCAGGTTTCTTGATAACTTGGTGGCCCAATATCAAACACATTCAGTTTCCAGTAAGACCCAGCAGCAGGTCAAGAACTGTCTCTCAGAGAGAGAATAACTGTATTCAGATGATACAAAGCCTTGCTCCCAAATCCCAAAAATTTGTGATTGATCTAAAGTGGCCTGCCAAAGGCTCCAAACAGCATCCCTATCTGCCACTGACGAGAACCATCAGGTCTTCTAGATCCTATGGTCCAAGTGGTAGAGCAGCCTGCACAGCAGCCTGGACCTGTTGAAGAGTCTTCCCCTGTTCCAGACCCCACACAAAACTAGCAGCTTTCTGTGCCACTCGGTAACTAACATGCCCAAGTGAGGAACGTGCTGTCTCTAGAAACCAGTTAAGTCCGCTACACATTGGACTTCTGTCTTTGGGGTGGGAGGGGTCAGGTGCATTAACTTATCCCTCACCTTAGAAGGAATATCTCTGTATGTATGTTCCCACACCACTGGACTGAATATTCCACTGAGGTAGAAAGCTCTTAAATTTGGTTGGATTTATTTCCCATCTTCTAATACACGTGTGGTTACCAAAAAGTCCATAGAGGCTGCTACCTCGTGCTCACCTGGTCCAGTAAGCATAATGTCATCAATATAGTGCTCCAGTGTGATATTTTATATTACAAACGGATGATCAAGATCTCATCATGCTCAAGTTATGGCACAGGACTGGAGTTAACATACGATTGAAGTAAAACTATAACAGTATACTTCGGGCTTTTGGCAACTGAAAGGAAACTGCTTCTAACAGCCCTCATGGACAGGTACAGAGAAGGACTGAACAACTACTGATTCTTGGGCTTTCTTGGGCCAAGACAGCCATTGGTGGGCTAGCCTGACCCAGGCTGTAAGCCATTTTACTAAAGCCCCTTTTGATGCATATAGATGCATTCTGTCAGTTCTGTTCCTCAGGAGAATACACATGTAAAACAATGTAACAAATTTCAGATCTGGGCTACAGAGTTGAAGACATTTACCTATCTGTCCATCAGATCTCTACCATGGCCAACTACAAGTCCCCACTGTAACTTTGCCAAACCCCAAAGCTCAGAACTAGGGTGTGGCAGGTTTGGTTTAATCAGGGTTTTACTGCTGGACAAAACAATAGCTATTCCAACCCCTACCTCCTCCCAATTTTTCTGTCACCATGGCTACCCAAGTGCCACTCAGGGTGATTTTGTAGTCTTCAAAACAACCCCTGGGGGAAATATTCACAATTCATGTTGTAATTTCTACAATAAATGTATCTCATGACTGGCTTTCCACATACCTTTTTCTTCTAACACCCCCGCGCCTGCACTTTGCACCTCTTGGATCTGTGTAGCCTGGACTAGCCTTGGACTAGCATCAATCCTATCTCAGACTTTTGAATGCTGTGGTTACAAGCATGCATCATCATGTTCTATTCTCTGGCATTTTCAGTGCACTTTTGGAGAAAAATCAGAGACTCTAGGCTGAGAAAGCAGAGGGTTTCTCTGATCAGGCAAGTCGGAATGGCATCAGACATGGTTCTTCTCTCCAATGGCTGAGAGCAGAGACACTCCATGAAGCACAGGCATCGTGTATCCAAGGGACACCCCCATTCCTCCATATACACAGCATACCTAGAGTGGGCACTCTGGGAAACAGGGCAACTTACAAGGGAAAGAACTGTCTCCTGGCCAAGGTAAAACTCATGATGGGAGCGATCTTTACTTTTCATTTTCCATAATAATTCTGGACTGGCTGGCCAAGGTCTTCAGGAGCTGGCTTGTTCTGTGTACAGCTTCAGCCTGTGAAAACTGGACTTGACTCTCACACTGCTGTGCACATACATCATCTGAGGGAGTCTAAGAAAGGTAGCTGCAGTTTGTAGGGAAACTCTTGGTTTTCACAGGTATCACCTACCGACTTAATGAAGATGTTCTGCTACTGCAGGAGGGGGCAAAACACTCCCCAACACCTCTCTCCTCCCTGTTAAAGGCTCTGGTGCCTTTTATAAGGTCACACAGGAAGCACACACTGGCATTGGCAGTCACCAGGGCAAGGGAAATTTGAGGTTCAGGGAAGAAATTCCAGCTGGCTTGTGACCAGGGTTCTGTGCTCAGGCACTAAGTGCTGAGCAGATGGTCTCCAAAACACAGAACAGCGGTGGCTTGTCACCAGGACTCCATACTGCTCACTGGCTTCCTGTACACAGACAGGAAGAGCCATAGTTTCTATCAATGACCAAAAGATGAATCAGGCTAGGTTAGGATGCTCTCTAGCCTCTGCAGATGAGCCTACACATCCAGGAACATTCCAGGTTGGGAATCCAGGCTGATGGCCTAGACCTGTTCTCTAGGTGGAGAGCACAAACCTGCAGACTGTTGTGTCGAGGGCCATTTATCCGCGGAAAGCCTGTGATTTGGTGGGTTGAACTTCAGTCATCTCAGGGCTTCCTGTCACCCTCGAGGACAATACACAGCAGTGAGGGATTTAGGTGGGTGTGCAGTGTATGGCTTCTGCCCCTGGCTATGACAGAAGGTGGGGTTGCATTTTGAGGAAGAAGAGGCACAAAGGTATGCCTGTCTCAAGTTTCTTAAGGGTTCAAGCTGGAGTATAAAACTGCCACACAGACAGAGGGGAAGGTGCAGAGGGGTCTAGCACAAAGGAATGTGGAAGGAAAAGCATGGGGTTGGGGGGAACCAGGATTCAGAACAGTCACCTGTCTCCCCATCCCCAGGTTCCCTGCGGGTCTGGGTGGCTGGGAAGCATCAAACTACACACTTAGCTGGGTGTGCTGCAGACAGGCAAAGGTACGCCTCACTTGCAGAACTGAGGCACTTAAAATCGGGCAGTTGCTTATTGTGCTGGCTGGTGTTATATCAACTTGACACAAGCTACAGTTAGAGAGGAAGGAGCCTCAGCTGTGGAAATGCCTCCATAAGATCGAGCTGTGAGGCATTTTCTTAATTAGTGATCGATGTGGGAGGGCCCAGCCCATGGTGGTGGGGCCATGCCTGGGCTGGAGGTCCTAGCTTCTGTAGGAAAGCAGACTGGGTAAGCCATAGAAAGCAAGCCAGTAAGCAGCATTCCTCTGTGGTCTCTGCATCAGCTCCTGCCTCCGGGTTCCTGCCCTGTTTTGAGTTCTTGCCCTGACTTCCTTCAAGGATGAAGAGTAAACGTAAGCTAGGCCAAATACACCTCTCCTCCCAGGACAGCTTGCTCTTTGATCATGGCGCTTCATCACAGCAATGGAAACTCTTAACTAAGACACTTACCTTCCATCTGCCCAGAAAAAGTGGGTTTGTGTGCTAGGGAAGGCTGTAGACCTGGGGCAGGCAGCCCTCTGTTCTCTCAGTGTAGCACATGTCATTCTAGAAAAGGCAGCGGTCTCAGACCACTGGTCTGCTCAGCTCGCACTCTTCTGTGAGGCTTCCTACCCTCCCATATCCTGTAGGGCCCAGTGCTCTAGCCAGAGCAGACCCCACTTCAGCGAGATTCATGGAGTCCCCCTAAACCTCATTAACAACAGTTATCAGGTCCCAAAGGAACCGGGGACAAGTCTCACTCCCTCCCTACCTGTAGATCCTCCCAGCACCTTTCACATGCCCCCCATCCTAAACCCCTTCCTCCTGGGGGCTGGGCTTTGCTTCCTCTCCCCCAGTTTCCCTTCCCTATTAAAACTCGGCCATTCTGATCACCTCTAGGCTCCTGGCTGGCCCCTCTCCTGGATCTCTCTTGGTCTGCTCTCTCCTCTCATGGCGCAGTTCCATCTGGACCCCTGCAGATGTCTTCTGCTGTGCTCTTACATCTACAGTAAACCTTCTCAACGTACCAAGGGGCGATCACTACAGAGCCTGGGACCAGGACACCTGTGGGTTCTCCTGAGCTACACTCATTTCTATTTCTTTAAGTGTGCCTGTTGCTTTAGTTCATCACATTTCTGTAAAGTATCTGTGCTCCTACAAAGGCATATGTTTAAGAGGAAGACAGGCTTATCTGAGGCACACTAGGGAACATGACCAGAGGGCGCCTCTCCCTACAATAAAGGGCTCCTGTAAGGAGAGGTTTGATACAAAGGTCTAGTTCCCTAACTGGTTCTGGATTTGTCAATAAAGAAGGCTGGGAGTCATTTGCTGGGCAGAGGGTACAGTTGGGACTTCTGGGTCCCAGGAGGAAAAGGCAGATGCAAGGAAGGAGAGAGGCTTTTTCTGCCATGCTTTGGAGGAAAAGAGATGCAGCAACCATGTAAGACTTTGGGGGCAGCTGGGGCCTGCAGCCTCCGCTCTGGGTGGGTGGACAAAGATGTTTGGCAGGGACTAGGTGGAACAAGCCACTAAAATTAGGGCAGGAGGAGAAATGAAGATAATAACTTAGTAAGGGCTTTCCCTTACTAAGGGAAAGTAACTCCACTTTCCAGGTGGGAGTTATCTGCACCCAGCAATTGTGCCTAGCAGGCAAGTTTTAAAGTAATAAAGTGTCCTTTATCTGCAGATTCAAAGGAAGCAGGGTTAGGGCTGGTTGCGACCAATCCCGGGTGGAACAAGAGGGAGTCAGGAGGGACTGGTAGTGCAGCAGCTGGGTTTTGAAAACTGCACACAACTTGCTCTTGCAGTTCCTGCCCAGCAACTGAAGGCAGCTGAGACTGCCTCAGAGAAAAATATGCAAACTCTTGGTTTCCTCATCTCTAACTGCAGAGATGGCTTGGGTAATCTTGTCCCTTGCGCTGGTGGATTCTAAAGCCTGTAAGTTTACATCTACACAATCTATCCTTAAAAATACATAAGGGGTTCGTAAGTGTTGGTTTTTAATTTACTCTCCCAAGAAATACATTTATGTTTCACTGGCTGCGCTTGGAAAACATAAGAGGGAATAACAGCTTCACAAACTCTCACAACTACCAATTAACATCTAGTAAAATATTGTGATATTTTTGTCAATAATGTACATAATAATGTATACAATAAACACATAAGGAGGTGAAGACAAACGAATTCAGTGACATCTTACTTTCTTCTTCTTCTTTGCTTTTTTTTTTTTTTTTTTTTTCTAGACAAGGTTTTACAGCTCTGGCTATCCTGGAACTCAGAAGTCTCCTGCCCCAGCTGCCCAAGCTCTGGGATCAAAGGTGTGTGACACTACATCTGCATACTGTCCTTTAAAGAATCAGAAAAACTAAGTGGGATGAGTGGCTCCTAAATGTAATTCCAGCCCTCAGGAGGCAAAGGCCAAGAAGATGAGGCCAAACTCAAGGCCATCCTGGGCTATACGGTAAATTCCAGGATAGCTTCAGCTGCATATCCAGACCCTATCTCAAAACCAATAACAAAAAGAGCTGAGGAACAATAAAGTACTCGTTGAGATGGCACTAAAATGCGGATTTAAGAAGAATGGGTTAGGTACAGCCACTTTGGAGTGGAGGGGTGGGGTGGGAGGAGGTACAGAACATACCACAGGTAATGAGCTAGTAACATTCTCCTACTACACACTCGGACAGTCGCAGACCCACAAGCATGAAGGTGACAACTTACTAAGAAGTTAGACAGTCTTTCAGTGCAGAATTCTCTTTCCGGCATTTTAATACCATAAGGATCCCGGAGTCCTTGCAACATCTGGTAAAATCTGAAAATTAAAAAAAATAAAATTTAAGAAAGAAAACCACTACATTAACATGATTTCAAACGTTCTAACAGTCTCTCACCTAGAATCCACTGTCCAGACTGCACACATTCCATGGTCAATTAAAAAACTGTACACTACTGAAGGGCAGACTGCAAGTATTGCTCATTTGTCAAAAAGGATCTGAGAGAGGACCTGGAAGATGGAAGCAGGAAAACTGCCTGGAGAGGCACACAGACCACAGTGACCTCCTCATAGGAACTCCATTGGGACACAAGTGACAAAATGTGGTGTTTGAATGAAAATGGCCCCACAGGCCCACAGGGAGTGGCACTAATAGAAGGTATGGCCTTGTTGGAGGAAATGTGTCCCTAGGAGTGGGCTTTGAGGTTTCAGCTGCTCAAATGAGGCCCAAAGTCTTGCTCCTCCTGCTGCTTGCTGATCTGAATGTAGAACTCTCAGCTCCTCCAGTACCATGGCTGCCGGCATGACTGCCATGCTTCCCACCATGGTGATAATGGGCTAGACCTCTGAACCTTTAAGCCAGCCCCAATTAAATGTTTTCCTTGTAAAAGTTGTGTGGTCAAGGTTTTCATCACAGCAATAGAAACCCCAAGACAGAAGTTGGTACCAGGAGTGGGGTATTGCTGTGACAGGTCTGACCATGCTTTCATTTTGAGGAATGTGGACTTTGAGACTTTCAATTAGGAAAGCAGCTGAATGCTTTAAGTGGGCCTTAATGGGCCGTACTAGTGGGAGCCGGAAGACAGTAGTGCTGAGGGTGATTTGAACTATGGGGGCCTGGATCAAAAGGTTTCAGATTCAGAATGATTGTATGGCCTAGAGACTATTCTTGGGATATTTTGGCTGCTTTCTGCCCTTGTCCGTAAAATCTGCCTGACGCTAAATAGAAGAGTTATGGATTAACAGCTTGGGCAGAGAAGATTTCCAGACAGCCAAGTACTGACTGTATTGCTTGGTTATTAGTGGCATGCTTATGTCTATTTATAATGAAAAGAAGCAAACTAAGCAAGAAGAAATACAAGACGCACAGTTTGAGGAGAAAGGGGTACCAGGAACTAGAAACAGATTAGAGAGAAGCCTGGTGCTAGGTGGAGTATGAAAGAGCAAGACCACACCCAGCTAAGCTCCCAATCTGTGAAAAGGAATAAAGAGAAGTATAAATAGAAGAAGAAATCAGGGCCTGGGGTGGTGGTGTACATCTTTCATCCCAGCGCTCAGGCAGAGGCAGGAAAAGCTCTGAGTTCAAGGTCTGCCTGATCAACAGAGCAAGTTCCAGGACAGCCAAGCTTAGGCACTGAAGGAAAACATCAAAACCAGAAAGCTGGTGAGAATGTAATTGAATGTGAGGCCTGCGTTCCAGCTCCAGCAAGCAGCAGAACGTGGCATCTCCAGCCTATTGTTCTGGCTTGAGAGTGAAGGATACAAGAAAGGGCTTATGGAGTCTCCCTCCACAGCCAAGGAAAGCCACTGAGGCCAGGTATGTGCCAAGGTGTTGCTGCCTGGAGCCCTACAAAGACCAATGTGTAAAACCTGGATTGCCTTTGAGACCCCAAGATGTCGGAGATGGCAGAGTGGTGGGACTTCTGCCAAGGAGCCACGCCAACAGGAAGTGGAACCAGCCCAAGAAGGAAGTGTGGTGGGGGCAGCAAGGCTGAAAGGAGCTGGGGTCTGAAGAGCACTTTGACATCAGACATGCAGATCGGGAGTTTGGAGTTCACCCAGCTGTCTTTCAGTCTTGTTTGGTCCAGTATTTCCTCGTTATGTTCTCTTTCTTCCCCCTTGGAATGGTATCATATGTCCTGTGCCATTGTATGTTGGAAGTACAGGATCTGAGTTTTCATTTTGATTTTATAGGAGATTGCAGTTAAGAGATTATGTGAGTCTCCATGACTTTAAACTTTGAAATAGTGCTGGGGCTAGGATAGACTCTGGAACTTTTGAAGTCAGACTATGATATGCCTAGAAGCCTATGGGAGCCAGGGAGGGGAATGTGGTGGTTTGTTTGAAAATGGACCCCACAGGCTCATATTTAGTGATCCTATTAAGAGATATGGCCTTGTTGAAATAGGTCACTGGGAGGTGGGAGGGTGTTGAGGTTTCAGATGCTCATACCAAGCCAAGTGTCCCTCTCTCCCCGCTGCCTGATGATCTGGATGTAGAATTCTCAGCTTCTTCTCCAGAACTGTGTCTGCCTGTGTGCTGCCATGCTTCCCACCATGAGAATAGTAGACTAAATCTCTAAGGTAGCCTCCATTAAATCTTTCCTTTATAAGAGTTGTGGTCATGTCATCTCTTTAAAGCAACAGAGACCCTAACTAAGAAGTGTTAAAACCATTCCCAGACCCAGGTATCTGCCACCCATCTGTTTCTTCTCAGCACGTGGAAGAGCTGAAGTCTTCCCTCTGATGGCGGCATAACCTCCTCTTTCTGAAGATCCCAGCAATGCAATGTGCCTTTAATTCTTTTCAAGTCCTAAGATGCCATAAAAATTACAAACAGTTTTCTGTTGCATTTCCTTCTGTGACCACACTGGTTACATTGCACTTTTTGTCTCTGGTGTCCCCGCCTACCTACAGCCACTGGACACTGCCTCACCCTTGCATTGGGTCAGATCCAGTTGCACCCAATCCTCCCCAAAGGCTCTGCCCTGTATCTTAGCAGCTATCCTCCTAAGTGTCTGGCTACTCTGTGGCTTTTAACTGGAGCAGTTCTCAGTTCTGCTGTCAAGTAACCAGCAATTACCCAGCCAGGTGTTAAACATGACACCAGCCTCACCAAGAGCTGTTGGAGTACAGCCTCAATGCTTTGATAGTTTGTATAATATAAATTATCAAGGTTCCATCTTCCCTTGAGCCATGTGCTGCTCTAATCACTAAAGAATATAAGTCACTCATAATTAGCTTAAAGCAAGCAGGTAATTTCAGAAGTCTCTATAGAGCTACAGACCTATAATATGTGACAAAATATTTTTACATTACAGCAACCAGAAATGACTGGAATAAATGTGTACAAAACTTACTAGGAGGGATTTGGGCAAAACTAGAGCCCCACAGCAGACACATCTGAACCTATCAGAACAGCATAGCTAGACTCTGGCAAAACAGGAGCAAGAGTCAGAGATGAGATGAACTTAAGTAGTGCATAGGATGTGATCCCATGAAGAGTGGTCTCTCAGGCTCCATCACAGCCAGATGAGGGTCTCTGGGTCTCAGCCCTCCATGCACCTAACTATTTGGTCTCAACATTATCCATTAGTTCCTTCATCTCAGCTACAAGTATTTCTGTTCACTAGACAGATGAGCTGGGCATGATGGCTAAGTCAAATCCAGTAAGCTTTTGTTAGTGTCCTTTGGCAAAGGACTTCCATGTCAAAACACAAAATCAGTAGATGCACCGAGAGGCATCTACTGTGCCCGACTGTGACCTCATCACACCTGCATCCCTTCCCTGTGCCCTACTGTGACCTCATCACACCTGCGTCCCTTCCCTCTGCCCTACTGTGACCTCATCACACCTGCGTCCCTTCCCTGTGCCCTACTGTGACCTCATCACACCTGTACCCCTTCCCTGTGCCCTACTGTG
>JADRCH010000034.1:1717878-1740738 GCA_019843965.1 Rhynchomys soricoides | reverse complement strand
GCACATGCAACACAGACGTACAATGTAACTGCACATGCAACACAGACATGCAATGTAACTGCACATGCAACACAGACATACAATGTAACTGCACATGAAACACAGACATACAATGTAACTTCATGTGCTAATGTAACAATGGTATACATTTCATATGTCAAAATCTTAGATAGAATGTAAACACATATTTTTGTTTCTATGCTTAAAACTTGTATTTGTAGATGGAGGGGGCATCAAAGAACCACAATACAATGAACTTTACCTTTTCATTCTACTGAGCAATCTATCAAACAATATGAATATAAACAATGAAATAATTATTTAAAATTCTGCTGATACAGCGTCTGAGTTCAGACTAATTATGTGGTACGCACATGCAAGTGTACAGCTTCACAGTCTGATCTAAATAGTCAAGAGTCAATGCCAAGGAGAGTCTTGAATACTTAAAGACACTACAGAGAAATATTTTGCTTTCATTCTGTTTTATTAAGAACTTTATTAAAAGACTAAAAGGGAACCATAAGATATAATTCATCTCTCCAAATATATAAATCTTTTGCCACAGAATAGAAGTAGAAAAAGTAGCTATCACAAAGTCTGGTTTGTTAGACTCCACAAAGAATATTTTTTAATTTTAAACCAGAATGTCAACAGGGTCGATTGAAATAAAGAGAAATAAATTAATGCTAAATACCTACTAAGGAAGTTTTGTTTATGGAAATGAATAATTCAGCGTTTCACAACTAAATTCAAGCAGCAGCTGCTTTGCTGGCATTAACCTAAAAATGTACAAACTCCAACACCACAGACTCATCAGATTGTTCAGGTCAAACAGAGGATGCTATGTCCTGGTCCTCTGGGTCTGGTGAGAAATATTCCAGTTACAGTACCAGCCAGCCATTTAAGGAGTCTCACTCGGCACTATCATCTCCATGGGAAGCCTCTGTTGCACTCTACTTAACTGAATATATGCATGATCTCTGGCCTGTTACATCTTACAACAGCTGGGAAGAGAGACTAATTTGGATTTCTAACAATCTGTTCCTGACTTACTTGGTCCTGGATTTTGTTGTAATTCCAAAATGAGCCCTAGACTGCCTTTCAGTCCAAGGCAGCTTCAGTTTGTCTCCTATTCATCAAAAGAGCAAAGAAATGGGACCGAGTTAGCCTAGTGAAGAGACTCTGCACCAGTACCGAGTTAGCCTAGTAGAGACTCCAATGGTGCTCTTCACAGGACACGCCTAGTCCTGTAGCTTCTTACGCGGGAGCCTCACTGGGTATGAAAACGTGGAAATGTTAAACAGTTACAGTGAGTACCCAAAAATCAAACCCCAACGGTCACAATGGAAACTGAGCCTGTGCTTATGTCATTTTCATTTTAGGTTTATCTGTCATATACAGCAACTAAAGCCTGCAACTCTTTGGTGATCATAAAAATACGGCAGGCTGGCCTGGAAGTGATGGAACATACCTTCAACCCCAGGACTTGTGATGCACAGGCTAGTGGACCTCTGTGAGTTCAAGGCCAGCCTGGTCTACAAAGTGAGTCCAGAATAGCCAGGGCTACACAGGCATCTCATCGAACATCTGCCATATCATATTTGTGCAATGAAAACATTTTTCTCTCTTTCTCCTATGTGGTTTTATGAGACAGTCTGACTGCATCACCCATGTTGGCCTGAACCTTGCTGTGGGGTCAAGCTCCAAGATGCCACTCCCTGGTTTATTACATGCTTCTTATTCTTCTCCTCTTCGAATTCTACATCCTTAAGCCATCCTCCTGTGAAATATGTACCGAGCACACTTCTCCATCAAGCCGCCCTCTAGCTGTCAGGAACGTGTGCATACAACAAATCAGAGCTCAGCCGCTCAGAGCTCGTTCTCAAAGGCGGACAAGAAGCACAACCCTGTGGACTGTTAGCATCGTGAGAGGGACAGTGGGAGACGGGGCTGTGGGAGAAATAGGATGCATTTTCAGTAGGGCTGTCCAAGGTAGGACCCTCTGAGGGAACTGTCAGAGGAAAAACTTAAAGAAGGAAACCAATAGGATAATTTCATAGTCCATAATACCGAAATGCCCAATTCTGTACATGACAATCCAAAAAAAAATATTTACAAAGAAAATGGGCATCAAGAAAGAATAATAGGCCGGACAGTGGTGGCACACGCCTTTAATCCCAGCACTTGGGAGGCAGAAGCAGGCAGATTTCTGAGTTCGAGGCCAGCCTGGTCTACAGAGTGAGTTCCAGGACAGCCAGGGCTACACAGAGAAACCCTGTCTCAAAAAGCCAAAAAAATAAAAAATAAAAAATAAAAAAAGAAAGAAAGAACAGTAGATGAGACTACTCATTTGCTAAGCATGGCCCAGGCCACTCTACCAACCACTCAAAAGGCCCCGCTGCTACTGCAAGTAACACCTTGGCCACTCTCTGAGAACCAACCAGTCAGGGTTTGAGTTCAAGAGCTAAAGTGAGAGGAAAAGATGAAGACACAAGACTTACATTAGAATACCACACAGTCCGCCCTAAGGTCACACACACAACACGCAGGCTTTGTTTATGTACTTAGAAGTGGGGGGAGGGGTGGTATACGTATACACACACACACACACACACACACGTATATGTGTAACAAAGAAAAAGAGGCTACACATGCGAGAGAAAACAAATGGGGTACATGGGAAGTGTTGGAGAGAGTAAGGGAACAGAGGAATGGTGTAATTATAATTTCAAAAACTACAGTTGTCATTTAAAAATAAAAGGCTTGTAGTTCTCTTCTCTCTGCGCCTGTGCCCCCTTCTTTCTTTCCCTCTCCCTCTCCTAGACCACCTTTCCCCACAGCGATTCCCCTGGCCTTGGTCCTTGGGGCTAGTGAACTCGCCCACCCTAGAGCAGCTTCCCAATAAACCTATATATATACATACATACATATATATATGGAATGTAGAAACTCAATCTTCTGCTTTATTTTTCTAAAACCTAAGTATCAATGCAACTTCTCCAAGGTAACAGAGGAATTGAGAGCTTGGTTCAAAGGAGCAGTACACCTCATCTCCAGCAAGCCTTGGAGTAAGGAACACAAGCACTGGCTGATGGGCTGGAGGACTGGCCTAGTGTCACAGTCTGTCCCAAGAACCTCTATTTTATGCAAGTCAATGAACACAAACATATTTTCTAAAGAGAAGATGGGGGCTGGAAACTACTTAGTGATAGAACACTTACATAGCAAGCACGAGGTCATGGTTGATACTTCCCAGCACTGCAAAGCAGAGGCGGTGTCAGCTGCTAGATGTATGACAGACAGAACCCCGCGGGCGAATGAAAGTTAAGATGGCAGGCTGAAATGATTCATTCTGTGGTCTCCTGGACTGCTGCTGTATGCTGGCTTTAACGTGAGAACATTTCCATTCATTATTATGTACTTATGAAATGAAAGCACATTAGGTCCTAATTCCCAGTACTCGAGGTCTACACGGTCCTTCTGTTACACTTTTAACCTGTTTCTGTGTTTAAACACCTTCAGGAACCCCCCATCTGTTGATGCACCACACACCCTGTGACTTCCACACACTGGAGATCTGTCTGGCAGGAGCACACAGGACTGTGCACATGGCTATGTTTCCTTTCACATGGTTCTCTCAGTCTTTCTGTCTTCAGTGTAGGGTATAAAACCGAGCCTGGGAAACACTCCAGCGTATTCCCAATAGACTTAACAATTCTGACTCCAAACGGTGCCGGGCTGAGCACCACCACTGCTTTAAACATCTGCATTTCTGTACAAGTGTCTACCTCCAGGACATACAAAGTTAAAGATCTGGTTCAGACACTGAGCGCCCAAACTATTATAAACACTAAATTTTTCTGCTATAGAGTATATCAGAAAGAATGTCTTCTATGATCTTAAGAGTCAAAATACACATATAATAAGACATCTAATCCAACCTTTAGCCCAGGAAAACATAAGCACAATTATATGCACAAAGAATACAAATTCAAGTTTATGACCAAACATCAACCACTGGGCCCCGCTATACTCAGCCAGGAGCATCAGACAGGAGGGAGTGTCTGTAGATAGACTGTGCAGAAGACAAAGTTACTGGAGCTATAAATGAGGGGACACATGAGCAGGAACACTGTGACAGAGCATGGGGCCTCTGAAAACACTGTGGCGGTGAGGTGAGCCCACTTGGCAGTTCCCTATAGTCACTCTCCACCAGCTTCTAAAGCCGTTGTTTCATGGGCCTATAAAAAGGAGAAGTTTTCAGGGCTGGAGAGATGGCTCAGCGGTTAAGAGCATTGACTGCTCTTCCAGAGGTCCTGAGTTCAATTCCCAGCAAGCACATGGTGGCTCACAACCATCTGTAATGGGATCCGTGTCTGAAGACAGCTACAGTCTACAGTGTACTCATACATTAAATAAATAAATAAATAAACCTTAAAAAAGAAAAAGAAAATGTTTCCTACACCACTGTAGGTAGTGGTTTCACTGTAAATTCTTAACCACAGCGCAACCTTCAAATTTCTTGCAAATTCAGCTTGTCATGTTTTCAGCCTTTAGGGCTCTGGCAGCCACATGGCACTCCTGAATAACCGATAAAGCTTCTGGGTCCACAAAGGTGTACGCAGACAGTTTCCATACCTAACCTAGCATCTAAAATTCTTGAAATCTCAAGCAGGTGCCCCACAGCGGCACCAGGACCACTGTCTTTAAAGCTCTTCCTCATTTGTAAATCCCATTACAATGCTCGCCAACTCTGCCTGACACAGGAAGTGAGAGATAAAACTGTGTTTGTCCCACAATGTTGACACACAGGGACTTACTCTGTATAACAGAAAGGACAAGCCACCAACTATGGCACATAGCACCCACTATTCTGTAAGCTAATAAAGCTACTGTACAGAGATGCACACTCAGTGGGGAGAAGAGCATGCTCTCTTTTGTGACCACAGCACCAATATGCTCATGCTGCAATGCCCCCACCTCACTATGGACAGTTTGGATAGAGATCTGCTCCACAGAGGTGACCCTGGCATCTACCGTTTCAACGAACACTTGAGTTGTGACAGAGGACAGTCCTGTGAAATAACAACATAGGTAAGTTTAATCTACAACCTAATTCAACATTGTATTAAGAAGAAAATCAACACGGTTTTGATAAGATTAACAAAGTTCTGAAGTTAAAGAGCTCCCTTCACTGGTTTATTCGGTTGGCTGGTTAATTAGTGGTTGGTTGGTTTTTTCCTGGCAGGGTTTCTCTGTGTAGCTCTGGCTGTGCCGGAACTCACTCTGTAGAGCAGGCTAGCTATGAACTCAGAGATTCTCCTGCCTCTGCATCACAGGTACTAGGGTTAAAGGTTGTGTTAACCACCTAACCAACTAAGAAGGGGTACTTTTAAATGACGTATTTTGGCCAGTTAAATGGTTCAACCTGTGAAGGTGCTTGTCACCAAGTCTGATGACCTAAGTTTGTATTTAGGACCCACATGGTAGAGATAAAGAACTGATTCCTACAAGTTGCCTGCTGACCTCCAAACCATCACTGCCCTCCCCACCTCTGTACATAATAAATAAATGTAATAAGTAAATAAATGTAAATTAAAGGAATTTTGACTGCAAGCCTAGAACCTACCACCCAAAGCCGTGTTTCTTTGAAGGCTGCCTATCACCAACCCTCTCAACCAACCCCGTCATGGTAACATGCCCATGTTCACTGCCCTGGCTTCTCTTCATAGCTCTTCTTTTTAAACTCATGTGAGGATGATGTTTCTTGTGAAACTTCTCATCAGCGTTGTCATCTCCCGTAGAGCAGACCTTCTTCTGGAACTCTGCTCAAGGGTAAGCCTCTCTTCAGTATCGAGCATCCCATCCTCCTTGTGCCCAAATGTATCCTGACTTCAATCTCAGGAAGCTGAGACAAGCGGAAGAAAATGACCAACATGAAACTAAGAGATGCAGACGTGAACCTGTGTGGTCTCTTCCCTCAGAGTTACTATTTGCATCAGAGTCCTGGAGGACATGATTATGTGTATAACTGATATACAGAGAAGACCATGGTGAATACTGACTTGAATCTCAAAATTATCCTAAAAGTATGGAAAACCTGGGGAATGTAAAGTGCAACTTCTCAAGGAGAGCACAAACAACTAAAACTTTACAAGTGGGGTGTCACTTGATAAGCCCAACAAGGTTCAGTGAATGATGGAACCGACGGCACCAGGAGCAGCAACCTCAGCATCTGTGCCGCATCCCGGGAAGGGGAGGTCCATCCCCACTAACTTCTGGAGTCACACCCTAGATGCACCGTGAGAGTGAGACCAAAGTCCACAGTGGACAAAGTAGGCCTTGCAATCCTCATGGGACGCCATTATTTAGCCGGGGGAGAAATCCTACTGATTTGTGGCTTTAATTTAAGAGTTCAGGCTCGATCCTACACAAGGTGATGAGTGTCACTGAGCTGCATATCCCAGAAAGATCTACCTAGCAACAGAGTTCTGGATTTGAAGAAAAACAAAATCTTCCAGATGGGGAAAGACAGTCTGTGTGCTAACAGAACAGGTCAGCAAAAGATAACAAAGATAATTCTAAGTAAAACCTGTAAACTTTTCCTCAGTGGTCAATACAACAACAAAAAGCTTTTAAACAGAAAAAATTGTCTGGCTGCCACGCACTAAACAGAGAGCCGCATGTCACAGACCTCAAAGAGCAGTATCAGAGACAGATTTTAGGCAGAGCAAACAGAACAGATCTCAGCTCCAATTCCACTTCCTAGGATGTCCGCCTTTAACAAATGTGTTAATATTCTTCTCATCCTCAACAAAGCACTGAGGGCACATATGCAGGAAGTCTCCAAACTCAACAGAAGGAAACGAACACAAGAAAAGCATTCAATGCAAGAGCTTCTACACACCTCCAGAAGACTTCAGCAGGCTCAGCTAAACCACCGGGGGTATGTTATTTTTCAGGAATCCACACTTCCTAGAGAGGATAAGCCAAATGAAACCTCATGGGGAGAGAAAAATCATTCCTAAAGGCTATTAAACAAAAACACTGCGCTGCCCCCTGCCCCTGTGCCCTCCAGGCTTCAAGAAAGTACTCAGCGCCCCAGAGCCCACCCTCACGATAGCCCACAGGGGAGGACAGCCGGCAGAAAAAGGTGGCAAACGTTAAAGAGCATCCACTGGAGATGCTTCAGAAGCAGCAGGACCATGCTGCAAAGATGCCTTAGGAAAAGAGGGGGCATCTCGGCTGCCACGCTACATAACAACCTATTAAACGCATAAATTCAGAAAAACTATTCTTCAAGGAATTGCTGACAAAAGTGAGCTGAAAACGATAGAAAAGAGAGAAAGCCAAAATCTGTCCCTAGCAGCGCTAGCGAACACGGCAGAAACACAAAGGACAGCGCAGCCACGGGGAAAATTAAAGTAGGATCTTTTATAAAAATGAGTCAAAATAATTCCTGTAAACAGGAAAGCAAGCAAAGCAAGGTATGGCCAGCAGCTGCGAAGGCAAATGGCCTCTGGGCAGCTCCCCAGGGTCCCAGCTCCTGATGTCCACCAGGGCAATGCCTCCCCACAGAGAATCCTCCCTACTGGCATCTAGCCAAGGAATCTGGCAAAGTGGATGCTGCCACTTCCATGATCAGGTTACAAACGGCTATGGCTGTCTCTGTACATGCTCTCTCCTTGGCCAACAGCTTTTGGTGGCATATACTGCTACACGGAATAAAACATGACTGACCAGAACTAAGGAATAAATGGTGCCAGCAACCACGGAGTAAGCAGATCCTTCCTATCCAGGCTCAGAGCTCCCAGAGCAACGGACATGCGAACCTAAAGCAACACACGCTTCTTCTCAAGGTCAGAGATAGCAAGCACTCTACAACTGCTTTTTAGGATAAAATTGTTTTACTTCCAATTTTGTGCCATAGAAATACGATAAGAGTTCAGTTGAAAATCTCAGGAGTGTGGTGGCTAGCTCAACGATTTTTTTTTTTTTTAAATTGGTGACAAAGAAAAGTAAGATCAAAAATACTTCGTTAATGGTGGGGCGAGCAATGTGTTTATAATTTCAAAAAATGTCAGTGTTAGCCGGTCAGTCAGTACTGTTCAAAATTAGAATATACAGTCAAAACAGACACACTCACGCAAGCTAACCAATGTGCTTCATAATATTTTCATGATTGAGGCTAGTACCATTCCTTAATTAAACACAAAAACATTAAAATATTCTTTAATGATGCTTGGAGCACTCTAAGTTTTGTATCTTAAAAACTTAAGTGTACAGTTAACTATGCTATAGATTATTTCTGTTCAAACTGAAAAAGAAAAAAGTAAAGCCACCTCAAAGAATATAAAAATTAGAAGTGGCTTAAAGATTTCAGTTGAATAAAGGGCACTCATCAACAATTTAAAAGAAAATAAGAGTGACTAAAAACAGCCTGGTCTGAAACACATTCTTAAACCAATGTTCTCTGAGAGAGCCCTTCAGTCAAGCAGTTCATGTTATGTGTGACCATGGCTAGCTACAGCTTAGAACCTATCATAACAGTCATAACTCCTAAAGATAATCTTAACAGATCCACATTAGGATGTGAGTGTGCACACTTAAAACTTGGAAACCACAAAGCTGGAATAAAAAACAAATAAACAAACAAAAACCCTTGTTGGGGACTGAATGTAGGCTTTGCTCATGCCTGACCATGTTCACTGAGCTCCAGCTCCCCCGTCAGCCAAGAGAACTGAAAATTCCTTTAAAGGCTAAGACGCCCACTCGAGTAATCAGTAAGAACCGGCACTATAGACTTATGACATAAGAAGGGACGCCCACTCTAGTAATCAGTAAGAACCGGCCCTATAGACCTATCACGTAAGAATGTTCCTTGCAATTCTTTTAGCACAGACCTACTTTTCCCTGCAGACAGCTTAAGTTTCATTTTTCCTCTTAGTCATGATTAAAATGTTTAGATTCCTTGTTTCAACATTCTAAGACTTATTCAGAATATGGCACCTGTGGTTCAAGATTTCTTTTTAATACTAATTATAAAACTTAAAACTATTTTCAATTAGATCCTTGAAAAGATGTACAATTTTCCAAGTAAACTCTTAATATGTTATGCTCAACTTATGGTGGTGGAAGAGGGGGCAGGGGATGCAGACAGCACCAGCACTGCCCGCTCTGCAGGACTGGCCCCTATTTCTACCACAAGACAGAAAGTAAATGTATTTATATACTGCAATGCTATATGCTACTTATTAAAATACTTGATATCACAGCTCATAATCAGTAACAGTAAAAACCTACTGTACAGCTTTGTAGGATCCTTCCAGGGATTAAAAATTTAAATACATACAAATTAACACACACACACACAAAAAAAAATCTTTTCCAAATGTTAATAACTACATGCATTTTCACATCCAATATAGACATGTGCTTAAATATTCAAAACATTAACATATCTGCATACAAACTGTATGCACCGCTTACACAGCCAATGTTTAGCTAATACTTTCAATAACGGAAAAACAAATTGCTCCCCTTTCCAAGCTCTGCAACTGTAGGCACTGCAACCTGAGTGCAGTGATCGGCACTGAGTGACAGTAGACAGAGCCCACAGGGGAGGGAAGAAAACTGCCATGAGAGTGGCTGAAACCAAAGGACAGATTCCTGATGACACCCCGGCCCCCAGTCTCATAAACCTTACTCCCCAGACTGTTATGGGACATGGACAGTACATGAAAAATAGTAAATGATGGGTTGGTCACCAAGTAACTCCTGAAAATTCGTAACGGGTTTGGTGCCCTGACAAAGGCATTTAATTAAAATTTTACAAAGTATTAGGTGTGCTTTCACTTGTAATAATTACTGTAAACTAGGTATTAGTGTTAACTGGTCAAAATCTACAGATAAAGACAGTGTTCCTCTGTGCAGCAGATCTCTCTCTCTCTCTCTCTCTCTCTCTCTCTCTCTCTCCTTTTGAGCTCCTGCTTTTTTAACATGGGCTGTGTTAAAACTAAACCCCTAGAGGGCAATGAAGCTCCACTTTTTACTTCATGTCATACTTGGTTTCTCATCAGTTTACAGATACCATGACCTATTTCCTTACATCCTGGACCTTGTCCTTTAGGACAAAAAGGAAATGGAAAGAAAAATGGGTATGTCCTACACACTAGTGAAGATGCCAAGGAACACATTCTGTAACAGAGAACTGATGAACGAGGAACATGGTACACAAGCCTATTCCTGAGAACACTTCACAAAGGAAGATCTGAGTATTAACACTCAGTGGGAATTGGGTGCCAGATAGGAAAGATGTACTTAACAAGCCCATTTACTATAGATGCTTTGCATCACTTTACATTCATTAAATAACACACTAGAATTTATAGGGGAAAGGGGTGAGGAGTCCAATTCCAATCACAATTAACCCTACCTGAGCTACCCAAACACAACGCAGAACAGAGTTCTTCCTTCCAAGTCAGAGTCAAGAAGTCGGCTGACTACCCGCCAGTGAGGGAGCAATGCTGACGCTCAAATATTGATGGGCGGAAGAAGCTGCTTGAGCATTATGAAAGTGTAGAATGGTATGTTTTGTAATGTTGAAAGACTACCACCCAGAAAGACCACCAACCTACATAAGTTAGCAAAGGTATTTTAGAGTCTACCTTTTTTAGATACACTCTTAAAAACTGGGCACATACAAGCCTAAAACATATGTATCAATAGAGCAGCACAACAGAATGAGCCAGGAACAGGCTATAAGAACATGGTAAGAGAGTCATACTTGTTGTCGTATTTCTGTGGTGCTGGGGATTGAAGGCAGGCAACTCTATCACTGAGCTATGTCCCCCACCTGTTTTCAAAGACAGGGCCTCCCTGTATAGACTGGCCTTGAACTCAGGATTCTCCTGCCTCAGTCTCCAAGTGCTGGAATTACAGACCTGCACAACAACTCCTGGTAAGTTATATGTATTAAGGTCCTGAAGAAAATTTTAAGTCACCAACTCTTAATTATGTACTAGAACAAATTTATCACTCAAACCCTGAGCAGTTTCAGGATGGGATGGGGTGGGGTGGAATGAGGGCTGGGGTGATGAGCCTATTGCTCTTTCCCTGCAGGAAAGCTCATCAGTACCTCCTTATTTCCAGGGACAGAGCCATCTATTATCTTACAAAAGAGCACAAAAGGTTGGTTCAATGCCCTTCCTCTAAGCCCCAATAATTGCTTTTACCAGATTTATAAATTATATCTTGCATCCATGTATAGCCTGCAAACACAGGCAACTAAAATAATTAGAAATCAACCTCTAGTCGGGTATAATGTCAGACACCTTTATTCCCAGCACCCTGTATGCAGGAGGCAGAGGCAGATGGATCTCTTCTGTGAGTTCGAGGCCAGCCTGGTCTACAAAGCAAGTTCAGAGCCAAGGCTCGGTTACACGAACCTCGTCTGGGGCAGGGGGAAGAAAAAAGAAAAGGAAAAGGAAAAGGAATCAACCACCATAGATAAAACTTGGTAAATCACAGAACAAACTGATAGAAGCCAGGGAGGGGGGGAGACGTGGGGAAGACAGTGGAGCTCATGTGCTACTCCAGTAAGAGTGGACATAAGGGGTCTAAGATGACAAGGCGATGACTCATGGTTCTAAGGGTACCTTTGGCCAGCGCCCTTGCTAAGAGAAGTTAAAGTCTGGCCTAGATGATCTGTAACTCGATCTCTAAAATGAAATAAAGGACAGTCAGACTGCAGAAATCCCACAACTCTACACACACCAAAACTAACAGCAACAATCACAACAACAACAACAAAACAACCAAAAAGTGTAGTGTGCATAGACAAAAGTAGTCCTGAACCGGGGTCACAGGAAGTCTTGCCTGGGGCCGCTGCTCCATGCTGTGGTAAGGAGAGCCCATTCCTTTCCCACAGGCCCACAGGCCGTCCCACTGCTTCTTTCTCACCTCACCCTGGTATCTTGCTCTTGGTGTGGAAAATGTTTGAATACTCACTGGCAGGCTTTGTTGCTGTTGTTGCTTTTTTTTTAATTTCCATTTAAGTTTATGCACAGTGAGGGATGTGGGCCACTGATCTGTCCTGGGAACGTGCCATCACGAGGACAGAATAAGTTCTACTGTACGGATATGACAAGTTGCAGGTCACCATCTAAACTCAGGGCATCAGGAAAGACACAGGGAGAAAATACTGCATGGGAAAAATTACATGATGTCTTCAACCTGACCTATGAGTAGGATGTGTAAATCATGAGGTATTAACGAAATGAATCATAGCTCAATCACATGCAATTGCCCATACTGCAGTTCCTAACGGCCAGGTTACAAAGAAGAATGGGTCATGGTTTTACAACATCAGAAAGCTTGATTATTGAGACTCTCAATGAGACTAGATACTCTAAATTCCCCAAACTTTTCGTTTCAAAGGTAAACATAAAGTATCCCTGAGTGATATGGCAAACAGTGAGTGCAGCACAGGACACCCTTACATTCAACTTTGTATCTGAGACTGATACACTTATAACCCAGGCTGTCGGGATTGTCTAACTTCTCCCAAAGCGGGCTTAGACTTCCAAAAGAAGCACCCACTTTTCTGAGCCAACTTGTTCAGTTTATATGAGTGATTTAAAAAGGAAAAGAAAAAGAAGCAAAACAAAAAAAAGAAAAGGAAGGAAGGAAAGAAGGAAGGAAGGCAGGAAGGAAGGCAGGAAGGAAGGAAGGCAGGAAGGAAGGCAGGCAGGAAGGCAGGCAGGCAGGCAGGAAGGAAGGCAGGAAGGAAGGCAGGCAGGCAGGAAGGCAGGCAGGAAGGAAGGCAGGCAGGCAGGAAGGCAGGCAGGCAGGCAGGCAGGCAAAGCTATGCCCAACTGAGCTTGTACTAATTAGGATAAAGCTGCCCCTGATGATCCATCGAAGGTATGCTTTTCTGAAGAACTGTGTTCAAATAGTGTTCCTTGTATCTACTTTTACCTAAGGCGTGTTGACGGCCTACCTTTTGCATAAAGTGCACTGGAAAAAGCAATGAAGGCTGTGCTTCACTTTAATAATAGACAGGGGCTTGGGTCTTAGGCAATATCACATGACACAGCTGAACCAGAAAAATTCTTTGTAATAAACACAGGGTGAGGCTCACAATGTCAAAAAGAAATTGACCCTGTGTGCGTGTGACCTGGAAGTCTTGTAGGAAGATGTGGAATACTTTAATCAAGTCACGACAGATTTTCTTGGCCTTTGCTAGTACAAATAGTTGGACTGTGGAAAGACAACAGAGTTTCAGAGTTTGTTTGTTTGTTTAGCACAACTGTCATTAAAACTGAACTTTAAAGGCCTTGGTGAAGCCTCAAAGGGATGAAAAGGTTCAATCTACAAAAGAATGACTATTCATTTTATACATTGTTGCTGCAGTTGGTTACTTGAATCTCCCCCTGGCAGCCCAACCCACTCACTCCCATTTCTTGCTGCTCGCCCCAATGTTCTTACATACTCTTACATTTGGGGCCATTACTAAAGGGGACACTTGAGTACAGCACTGTACTGCACTGCTAGTCTGTTAGTAGTTGAGAAGACTACTGAGTAACTAATGGGTAGGTAGCTTATAGAGCAAGCCTACACCAGCCAAGGAGACAATTCACATCGTTTAACATTACTGAATTGTAGCTAGCTAGTAACTTAAACCTCACAAAGTGATACCGTGAAAAAAGAACTACTAACTATGTGCTAATGTTATTTAGTGTCTTAGTTAGGGTTTACTGCTGTGAGCAGACACCATGACCAAGGCAACTATTATAAAGGACATTTAATTGGGGCTGGCTTACAGGTTCAGAGGTTCAGTCCATGTTCATCAAGGCTGGAGCATGGCAGCCTCCAGGCAGGCATGGTGTGGGAGGAGCTGAGAGTTCTACATCTCTTCCCAAAGGCAGACAAGAGAAGATTCACTTCCAGGCAGCTAGGACAAGGGTCTTAAAGCCCACATCCACAGTGGCACACTTCCTCCAACAAGGCCACACCTACCTCCAACAAAGCCACACCTACTCCAACAAGGCCACACCCCCAATAGTGCCACTCCCTGGGCCAAGTGTGTTCAAGCCACCACAAATCTTGACAAGTCATGTCTTTAGAGAAGATAAAGAACAATGCATGCCTAGAACAGCTATGAAAATCAAAGACCACATCACAGGCAGTGCTACCTTGTAGATAATGCATCTATGTGCACCAGCCCATCAAGAAGAGAATGAGGCACAGCCCTGGAGAGCAAACACCACTGCCTGCCACTACTAATCAAAAACATCTAGCTTTAAAAGAATACGCAGTGCCAAAATTTAAAGAAATGTTAGCAATACCTGCTGTAAGACTGATCTTTCCATTTATTTGTAAAGTCAAGCTTGGTGGTACATGCCTGCAATCCAAGCACTTAGGAAGCTGGGTCACAAGGATTGTGGTTCAAGGTTTCCCTGGGCTACATAGCAAGATTGTCTTTAAAACCAATTCTATTTGTATTTAAAAAAAAACAAAAACAAAAACAAAAACAAATGGAGAGAAGACTGGATAAAAGACGGAAGGAAGGAAAAAATAATCCAGATGCTCTTGATTCCTATTAAGAATCCAACTTCTTTTTTTTAAAAAAAAACAAAAAACCAAAAAACCAAACAGTAGTCTGAAGTCAGCCTTCCCTTCCAGCCTTCATATGTAACCTTTCTCACAATTCACTGCTGCTCTCAGCTCAGTCTTGCCGACACCTGGAGAAGGCGTGCCCACACCTGTCCCTGCAGCCCAGAATCTGCCCGTCTGAAACGGACTGGGTTTTTCCCCTATTCGCAAACCACTAGAAATTTAATTCAGACCCTGCTTAAGTCAGAGCTGCGCTGGCTTTTATTTCCCTTGAACTAATATCTAAGGGCACTACCACACGTTTCATGTGGTACGGCTTAGACCTTACCAGCCCGACCACACATATGCAAAGCCAAGTTCATGTTTATTTTACTGTTACGGCATTTCCCATATATGGTAGGCACTCAATAATTTTTTTAAGTCTATTAAACGTAGTTTCAGGGCACTGAAGACATGGCTCAGTCAGTAGAGTATTTGCTGCATAAGTGTGAGGACCCGATTTAACCCTCAGCACCCCGTGTAAAAGCCTGACAAAGACAAAGACGTATGCTCTGGGGAAGGAGACATGACGTGGATCCTGGGGTCGCTGGCTAGATAGTTTATCTAAATCAGTGAACTCTAGGTTCAGTGAGAGATCCTGTCTCAAAACAGAAGGGACACTCAACATCACCTGACCTCCAGTTGCACACATGCCTAAACATGTACACACACACACACACACACACACCTTATGATTTTCTATGAATTAAAAGCAACATCACATTTTTTTTTAATTTCTAAAGAAATATTTACTTATCTATTTGGCACTTATCACCTTTTTACAATAAAAAAATTGATAAATGTAAAAACATTTCCAGAAAATTTAGAAAAGAAAACTTCCAAATCGTCAGCATTACCAGCACTTAGAGATAGCGCCCATGTTTCCTCGTGATATTACTAATTCATAGCATTTATCATAGCTGTAAGTATGTACTTGATAACCATCTCTTGCCACGCTATGTACTATCTCTTGCACACTCAGAACAATAAGGACTAAATCCCTTTCGGCCATATTTAAGTGGACATTTACATTATAATACACAAGCTTGGTATATAATAAATGTTTGTTATTAGCTATTTTAGTAAATCTTTCCTACATTCTTAAATTTTAAAAAACTGGATTAAACTGAGTTAGGAAAGTCTTTTCATGAAGCACCTAGTGAGTCATGTGACCACCACTGCAGGTGTGTGGTGTGAGCAGTCGAGCTTCATGCAGAGACAGTAGGTTTGACTATCAGTGTTGTCATGCGTTAGCCTCTGAGTGACACTGCCACTGCCACTGGTCTCCCCTCCAACCAAGGAGACTTATTATGCATTTACTCTATGTGCACAAAAGATTCGATTAATTCTAGTCGATCCGTTTTAAAGTTGTGTAGAAACCAAAAGTCTCATTATCATTTTTGAACAGATAGATAAGATTTCTTATTACACTATATTTTAGTCAAAACACCAAGCTTACAAGTGTCGGGCTCTGTTTCCCTGGAAAGAATGCAATCACCACAGGAAGATCATCAGGTAGCATAAGCAAAGTGTGATCCTTAACAGATTTTAAATACAAGGGTGCAGCACTGTTTAAAGACTATAACTAATTTTGGATTAATTTCTCAGAAGATGAAAGGATTTAAGTCTATTACAAGAAAATAATTAAAAGTTGATGTCTAGGAATACCAGGATAATAAAAACTTGTTAATGAAGTAGGGCATAAAAGCGAGATCGTATTCTATAACGTTGTTTGTTCACTGTAATCATGCTGGTACGTCTTAAGACGTGCATTTCCTTGCTGCTGAGTTCCAATGTAGACTTGCCACGCTGGTATTTATCTTCAAGGATGAGCTGCACACAGCCTTTGTTTGGAATATGGTGTGCATGGCTGGGAGGCAGCAGTCAGTAAAGAGCTTGCTGTCCAAGCGTCTGAAGCTGAGTTAGGCTCCCCTGGCACCCCGTACTAAAAGGCCAGGTGTGCTGCCACATGCCATCAATCCTAGCACTGGGAAGGCAAAACAAGAGGGCCACTGGTGCTTGGGACCAGCTAGTCTTACCCACTTGGTGCGGTCCATATTCAGTGAGAGGCCATAGAAAACAAAGTGGAAGCCATCCCCATTTCTGTCTTCCATCTGCACACACATACCCCTTCCCATAAACACAGACGTGTATTAACCATTAAACAGAAGTAAACAAGTAAACCAAAGATTAAACTCAGCTGCTTAACGTCCCTTATTAATATTCTCATCTAAAAGTAAAAGTATTGAAAAGTGTCATTTACTTCTGAAAGCGCACTATGTAAGGGTATCCCTGTTTAATTACATACAGCAATCACAATAAGTCATAAGGCTGACAGTGCAGGCCTGAGCTTACAATTACAACAACTAAGTCAATGGACAATGACCACCCTTATCTCTTTTCAGTAATTATAAAAATTAATTCAGTTGTATAACATTAGGCCTTATAAGCTAGGCAAGAATGCTAATTAACTTTTATTCCAACCATTCAGAGAACAGAGGTAACAGCACACCTGGCACTGCAGCCATCCCTGGAGGGCTTGCTGTCAAGGCTGGCTCTTAACTCCCATCTGAGAACCTGGACCTGGGGAATGTTCCCACCACTACGCAATTGATCAGAGTGGCTTAGTGAGCTCAAGTTGTCTGTGCAAACAGTCCGGTCTACTCTGGATAAGCACTTTCCTTCCTTCCAAGAATCTGAAATCATGGTACCTGCTACACAGCCGTTGCCCTCAAACCCAACTCCCAGTAAAAATTCTGTGGATGGAGTCTTTAATAAACTTTCTGGTAGACAGCACCTGGCAGACAGGACCACGAGCATCACAGGACTCTACATCTCTCTGTAACTCTTAAACAGCATCATCATACACATAAAAGATGTTCATTGTACTGGTGATCTGGGACTCTCCCAGCACATGCCAACAGTCTGAAGGTGTGTTACAGCTCCCCTTCCATGTCAGTTAAGACAAGCAAACAGATGGAAGTGGCAAGAACACGGCATGGCAAACGTTAAATCACAAAGGAAAGAAAAGGTTCTGGCAGCTTCAAGCAATGCAGTTAGGGAGAGACAGGTAATCACATGCACGCAGTCTTCGCTGCATGGGACTCAATGCTCTTCAGACTACTCTCCCTGCAAACTTGCTGAGGAGGTTCTCACGTGTTCCTACTTGATTGTCTTTTCCGTCTGCTCACACAGCTCTATAGTTTGACATAAGCATGTGTTTCAGCTGTGGGTGACAGAAGAAGGCGGGCCTTCTCTCAGCCCCTCTGCTACATACATACAGCTGTACTGTACTGCAGCATACTGTACTGTACTGCTCCAACCATGTTCCAAGCACAGAGCAAGTCATACTGCTTGGTGCTTTATGTTTGCTCCTTTAGACTGCATCTCCACTTTCTAGCCAAAAAGATCAAGACAATGACCACACAAACACAGGTTAGAACAAAGTAAAAGAAGATCCAAAGCTCAGTTAAAGAGAATTATAGGCCACACCTGAAACAAAATACTTTTTTTATCTTGATAGTAAAAGAGAAAGTGTTACTATTTTTAAAACAAACAACATAGTAAATTTGTATCAAATGTCAACTATGCACTAGAAAAGCCAAGAAACATTACAAGGAATTTAACCGTGGTCTCCTGAAAACAGTTAGCAATTCTAGAACCATGAGTCATGAGGCCTCATCAGGAAGGAATTCTGACTGGGCTTAGGGGAGGGGTGTGTCTAGAAAGTCATCCCCTGGGGTTTCCTGTCATCCCATCCCGTGTGCTATGAAGTGAGGCCAGCTTGCAGACGTCAGTCATTTGTTCTAGTCCCTTCCTTCAAAACAGATACCACTGGCAGAGGAGGGCTGCTATAAAGTTGTGTTTTCTTTTGATATAAAAGTGTCATAATCTTGTCAAAGCTTACACAAATAGACCAGCATTCTCTGTTTCTGTCTAGCCTCTATATCAACTCCTGTTAGGTAATCAAATCAAAGTTCCAAAGTAAAGATGGTTAAGTAGTATGTTTCTAGTAAACACACACACACACACGCACATTCACACACACACATTCACACACACACTCACACACACGCTTTTGTGTTTCTTTCTTACATATGTGTAAAATTCACATGCATGCACACACATTTTAGACAGGGTTTCACTCTGTAGCATATGTTAGTCTCAAACTCTGGATACACCAGCCTCCATCTCCCAAGTGCTGGGATTTCCAGACATGCACCATCATGTCCAGCTTACAAATATACAGCCAGGCATGGTGACATGCACCTTTAATCCCAGCGTTTAGGAGATGTACAGAAGCAGAATCACATGAAGTGTAATAATGAAACATTTTAATTGTTAGCTATTGCTTAAAAGCAGTTTTATTGCTCTAAACCTCACATGAAATGTGCAACTTGGAATAAATCAGGGGAAAGCAGAGCCCAACAGTGCATAGATAACAAAGGTACTGTAGAAGCTGGTTAAAAATCGTAACGAAGCGCGTTGGTAGAACACAGCAACCTGGCTGAAACTGCTGGCCATTAGGTACTCTTCACATCAACAGACCCACTTGGACTCTGTGGGCTCTATCAGTGTCCCAGGTGGTAACGGTTGAAGGTCAATGCCTTACCCCATTCTGTTCAATTTCCTACCCTAATTAGCCCTCCAAATCTATAGCTGTGAGTACCAAGTGTCTGTGCTCAAAGGAGACTAATTAATGCTAGCAAATTAGATCAAGTCCAAAGAGCCAACAGGCAAACTCTTAGTTAAATGCGCCCTGTTAATAGGAAGTGTAGCTGTCAATGGCTGCTGCTGGTGACTCTAGCAAGACACACAGCTTTCTGAGAGTGATTCATCTCTCTGTCCCTAGAAAAGCCTCTATCTCCTTCACAAACCCGAGCTGCCGGCAGTCTGGCCCGACTCTTACAACCAGCTGGGCCGAAAAGACATGGGGAAAAAATTAAACAGAAAAGCTCTCCTCCGTGGCAATGTTTCAGGTGTTTAGCAGAAAGTCAGATCACTTATTAAAACCCTCTATCTTTATCCAGGAGCCACACAATTAGCATATGTAATGGTCCTAAGTGAACTACTATAATCGTTGAATGACATACGTGACAATGTCTTGGCCCTGGCTCCAACCTGTGACGAAGGCTCTGCCTCAGCACAGCCCTGAGGGCGGGACTAACACTAGTATGCACTCCTGTCCCAGGAGCAGATGAAGACTAAGGAGAATTATGTGTCCATAAAATAATTTTACCTTCTAAACACTTTCCTGGGAACAGCCTTTAAAAACTCAATATTTAAATACTCAAAAATCAATCACAGCATGCTTTCTAGTAATGGAAAATCATTAAAATAATCTAAATGAATCTCAAATCCTAAGATGCTTTTAAAAGTATTTTTATATTCATTTGCCTATTTATTGTACATGTGCATGTTTTGTGTTTGTAGGGGCATGTGCAGGTTTCCATGGCAAGGTATGATTTCGGGTGGTCATGATTTCGGTATGATCTCCTTGTGGGACCTGGAGATGAAATTCAGGTCCTCCGACTTAGTGGCAAATGCCTTTACCACTGAGCCATTCTCCAGCGACCACTAAGATGCTTTTACTAGTCAAAATACTGTAATATTTTAAAACCAAATCTTAACCTGCTAAATAACTCAATTTTTGACAAAATTTGAAACTGCATTATTTTCCGCCACTATAATGTAGTCACTGTAAAGCCCAGATATTTTATAGTCTTCTCTTTTACCTCAGAAACCAAAACAGTTTCACTTTCTAAAAGTAAATTCAGTTCAGAAACCCAAAGTCATGCAGTTATTTTGTGTTTTCCTCTGAATCTTACCAGGAAGATTAACAAAGAACACTTAGCTAGCTCTCCTACACCCAGGGTGTCACAGGACAGTTACAAAACAGAAAAAAGGAAAGAAAACTGCACTTGAGTTTGCACTTTGGATTGAGGGTTCTCGTAACAAATTTATTTCCCTGGTAGTGGAAAGTTTTACTCCAGCACTGCATTACACTTTCAGGATCTCCCTGCATCGCCTGAATGAGGATGTGTTTTGAAAAGTCCCATGAGGCAAGTAGAAAGCTGCCTCTTGGGATTGTCAGTGTGACACCTGCCAATGCCAGATGTGCCCTGAACCCTGCAGGTGCCAATGGGCTAATTTCTCCTGACACCTGGGGTGGGAGAGCTGAAGGAAGGTGCCCTGATTAAACAACTAATCTCCAGTGAAAGCAAGGGCACTATCACAGGATGACTTTTAAATGAGTAATTGATAGAGGATTTCAAACCTAATAGTCATACAAATCACTCAATACAGGCAGCACAATGCTACCATAGGGACTACTTCTGTCTTACGACCTCCACTGTGTTGCAGAAGTCAATTCCAGGGCTGAAGGAGGAGGAGAAAATGGTCCCCACCACATTCACTTTTTTGACAGTCATAAAACTATAGTTGGCACAGCCTGATTCCCCAGGAGGAAAAAAACAAAAACAAAATCAAAAACAAAACAAAACATGCAGTGACCTGTGATGCAATTCTCCCACTAAAAATTACTGTCCTGCTTGGACAAAGGTGACTGTGGGTAGAGGGAATGGGGGTGGGAGACGGAAAAATAGCCTACATAAACTCAGCACAAAACAAGAAAAGAGCCAAAGAATCGCCTGTTCAGTTTCATTTTATGTTATGAGTGTTTTGCCTATATGTACATCTGTGCACAGCATGCATCTCTGGTGCCCAATAAGACAAAAGAGGGTATCGGATGCCCTGGCCCGGAGTTCCAGACGATTGTGAGCATCCATGTGACTGCTGGGACAGCCTGGGTCTCTGCAGAGCAACCAGCGCTCTTTAACCACTGAGCCATCTCCCCAGCTCCATTAGCAAAATTTTACTGCTTTTTAAATGGCCATTCCAAGAGGTAGATTCTGTTTGTGAGGACGTTTCTACAGTGCAGTTCCCACCCACTTTTCTAACAGCCACCGACTACAGACCTGTGATGTCCTCATTTTAGTTACCACTATCACTGTATGTGCATTTTACCAGGATGTTACATATCAATCAACAATGTTTCTAAAATTACCATACACAGCAACAGTACTGTGAAAACATTTTCAAAGACAGGCATATGTGGGTGCCCCTACATGCATTTACATAAGTAACTTCTACTTCAGAGCACAGGACAAAGCAGAGAACACACAAAGCAAATTCTGATGCACTGCAAGCTCAAGCAAGACTCTCCTTGTAATGCAGTGACGTGACACTGAGGAAAACCATCACTGTGTGAGCCTGTGCGTGCACACATTACAACAAGCTGGCAGTGAACCTGTGTGTGCACTCATAACAACAGACTGGCAGTGAGCCTGCGTACACACATTACCACAGGCTGGCAGTGAACCTGTGTGTGCACATATTACAACAGACTGGCAGTGAGACTGTGTGCACACATTACAACAGGCTGTCTGTGTGTGCACACAGAACAGACTGGCAGTGAGCCTGTGTGTGCACACATTACATCAGGCTGGCCTCCCAGGTCCACGTTAAGTTTGATGTTTCTTCTTCCCCTCTCAAAATAACTAGTTTCTTCTGAACACTCACATCAAGTTTTTCTCTATAAAACTACACTTCCAGGAAGAAGGGGTTTTGTTCCTAGGTTGGAAGGATGCTCTTAAATTGTAAATGAACAGAATCCTGACTGGAAGTCTGAAAGCTGGGATGCTCAGTGGAAGTGTGAGAACCAGCTCATACATATTAACTCACTCTACTTGACTTTGCGCTAAGGATTAAATTCACATCATATTATTACACATGAATTTGATCTTTGTATGAATATATGAATCTTACCTTCAACTTGTTCAGAACACCTTTCTCTGGCCTTTTCTCTCATTATCTTTGGGATCATAACATCTTTCTCAACATGTCTGAGATGCTGCTCTGGAAAGAGATTTCATGGTAGTCTCAAGTCAATAACCAGATAGGAAAAGTATTAACATTCTAGTTTGTTTAAAATAAAAGGCTAAGCCATTATGCTTTAAATCGCTCTTTTGCCATTGGATAAAGCTGTGATTACTTTAATTACTATAAATCATTCTAAATATTTTTTATGTAAAAGAAAAAAGGAGGGTTATAAGCAATATCTTTCTAAAGTTCTGCAGATTTTCCTGCAACACTTCCCCCAATGTAGCCACTCCCCACCAATGTAGCCACTCCCCACCAATGTAG
>JADRCH010000034.1:1664145-1717868 GCA_019843965.1 Rhynchomys soricoides | reverse complement strand
AATGTAGCCACTCCCCACCAATGTAGCCACTCCCCACCAATGTAGCCTACTCAGACCGGCACAAATGTCAAGTCTGAACCTCATTTTCTTATTAATGTAATTTGCACATGTTTTGATCTTTACAGATACTAAGATGTTGAGATAGATGAATAGACACACAATTAAAAGATACATGAGAAGAAACTCACCCTACCTTGATGACAAGTAGCCTAAGAAATAAGTAACTAGCTGAGAAAAAACAAAACTGGAGGGGCCTATGAAATTATGTAAGATTTCTGTGCCCTCTAAGCACACCAGCTACCATGGGCTGAAACTGCAAACTCAGCAACTACAACCACAACCTACATGTTTCCTAAATTCTGAGAGCCCTGGGAAGCAAAGGAGTGATTGCCGTCTACCCCCACAAGGAATCCAAAAGACAAAAGGCAGGTGAAGTCTGAAAAGAGATGGCCACACTTCCATGAGTATCCCAGGAAAACTGATGTCTAAGCGGACGTTGTTACTCCATGCAGAAGCTACCTACGGCCTAGGCAGAAACCACAGGTTATTAACCTTCTATTGCTGTCATGCCACAGAGTGAAAGAAAGGTATTTAACTCTCAAAGCCCAGGAAGTTTCTAAGATTTGGAGCCCACAAAATCTTTCTGGTACCATGCCATTAGCTATTGGATATGGGCAGCTATGAATGAATGCATACTTAAAAAGAACACACACGGGGGGGGGGGGGGGGACTCTACTGCCCCTTTGATCAATATAGATGCAAAACTCTTAACAATAAGCAAATTGAATACAACAATATGTTAAAAAACCAACAAACAAACAAAAGCAGCAATAATGTATGGCCAAGCAGTATCTACTGGAGGATTTCAAGGATCACTGAACATACAGGCATCAGTAAGTGAGATTCACACAAAAAATAAATAAATAGAACCATGCTAATCACAACAGACATTGAAAAGTTCCCTGGCAAAATAATAACCATTTTTCAGCACTGTAAGAACGGAAAAAGCTGTCAATGTGATAAACATCTACTCTAACCAGCACATCCAATGTCCAAATGTCCCCTGGGAAAGCAATCAAGATAGAGAAGGTAACTCTCACCATTCCTACCAGGCATCATCTTAGACTTTGCAGACAGTACAAACCAATGTGGGGAGTGGGGGGAGCCAGACTTTGCAGACAGTACAATCCAATGTGGGGGGGGGGGGGGGGGAAGGGAGCCAGATTGGAAATGAAGAAGTACAATTACAGCTGTCAAAGATAAAATAACAGAAAAAAATAGAAATAACCTTTACAAGAAAGCTACCAGATTCATTAAAAGGATTAGAATGACTGGCAGACACAAACCAACATGTAACATTCAAATGAAGACGCCACAGGAAAAGAGATACAGGGGATGAGTCGAGAGAAGCACTACAGTTTGAAAAGTTATTTAGAATGGAAAGAAACTCTGAAAGAACATTGATAACAGTAACTATGGGAAAGCAACAGAAAGACTGACTGCAATAAATCTCTTCTATTTTAAACCTAAGTAGAACTGCATTCTCCATTCAAAAGCAATTTCTGGTGGTCATTAAGACATCTACATTCGAGCTGGAGAGATGGCTCAGTGGTTAGAGCACTGGCTGTTCTTCCAGAGGACTGGGTTCGGTTCCCAGCACCCACGTGGTGACTCACAACCCTCTATGACTCCAGTTGCAGGGGAGCTGGTGCCATCTTCCTACCTCAGGCATACACCTGGTGCAGACAGACATAGAGGCAAAATACCCATGCGCATAAAAAGATATTTACATTCCAGCTAGACATGGTGGTAAATACCTGCAATGCCATCATGTGGAAGGTTCTAAGCCAGCCTGGGTTACAAGTGACACTATCTCAGAGGGGAGGGGGCAAAACGATATGGGGATGGTTTATTTAGTAAAGTGCTCACTGTGGAAGCACAAGAACTTACCCCTAGGACCCACATAATCAACCTGCCAGCCGTGCGGACATGGACTTGCAACCCCAGTACTGAGAAGGTGAGGACTCACTGGCCAGCCAGCGAAGCCCAACTGGTGAACTCCAGGCCAGTCAGAAAGATCCAGTCGCAAAGGAGGTGGACGATATTCCTGAGGATGACAACAAGGTTGTCCCTCAGCTTCTGTGCACCTGCTCACACCTGAACACGCATGCACACACTCACACATACACTTAGAAACAAGATCCACAGATACCTACATTTCACTTAAATGACAAAATGTGGATGGTAATAGACCTTGATAAATTATACACACATGTTGTAATCTATAGTGTGACCACTAAAAAAAACAAAAAAAGAATTGAACTTACAAAGCATTACACATAAAGAAAACACTCAAAATAGGAAGCAAAGCAGCATTCACCAACATTAAATACACGCACTTTTATGAATGACAGCAACGCCAGCATAGCTAATTCTGTGAGATGTGTCAGTATACACGGGCGAAAAGCCTACTGCAGTGAGGCTCCCAGTAGAAAATGAACTCTGAAACCAATCATCTAAACTTCAATTACTAAAACTAGGAAAGGAGAGAAGTGAACTTCAGGTAAGGAGACTAAGAAAATAACAAAGAACAAAATGCAGTGAAGGGTGAAAGAAAGAAAAATCAAGATTTAAAAAATGGAAGATTCTTCTTTTTAAAACCAACAGAACTGGTCATGTGAGCTTCTTTTTAAAAATTCTGCCAAATACTTAAAGAAGGGATCGTGTCAATCTTCGTCTCTTCCAACCACATTTCAGAACAGCAGTACCATGCTAACACCCAAAGCAAAGGCAGTATTTATAGCAAGCACACACACAGCACAGCTCATCAAGTATCCGCTAGAAAACACCAGTGAATTAAACCCAACGGACAAAAAGAAAACCGCATAGATAAGTTGGGTTTATCTCAGCAACTCAAGGTTGTACACTGATTTAAAATCTAGTAAGTTTGTGTAATTCATCCTATTAATAGCCAAAAAAATAAAGGTATACATCAACTGATTCGGTTACAGCACAAAACAAAATTAAACATGCATTCATAAAGAAAAAAATTTTTAAAGTAAATTTATTTAATTCAATGAAAAATATCTAAATATCCAACAAAACAAACAAAGCAGCAAAACAAAGTAAATCTAATATCTAGTATAATACTTCAAAGAGGAACACAGAACACTGGAACACTTTCCTTATTAAAATGAAAGGCTAACTACAACCCACAGAACTGCCTAGGGATGTAGCTCACAGAGAGAGTATCTGTCTAGCATGTTCAAGATCCTGGGTTAGGTCCCCAGCACTTCAAACTGGAGAAAAGTCAAGCGGGCTACTATGTAGTTAACAATATTGTACAATTCAATTTTGTGGTTTTAATATCATCTAACAATTATATATCATCCCTACAAGTCTGTCACAAGGATACATGGGAGTCTACATAGTATATTTCATGTGAATCTACAATTTCAAAATAAAGAACCAGAGATAAAAACTGCTAGAAGCAATCACAGAAAAAAGTCATCAGGACCCAGAATCAGGGAGAGCTGACTTATATACAACATCAAACTTATAAGCTGAGAAAGGGGGTAAAAACAACAACAAAAATAAATGAATAAAAAACAAATCAATGGCTTAGACGTCAGTAAACTTTCCAAATTCTGCTCTGTGAAAGCACCCATTAGGGTGAGACATCCACCGTTCAACACTTGGGGCAACAGGTGCACCTGGGGTCTAGGAACTGTACTACCCGGGACAGTGTGAGCGGAAAGGTTGTCACCCACAGCCCTGGCAGCAGCTCTTCTAACCCTGAACCAGTCCAGAGTGGTCAGTCACTAATGGAGCTGTGCACTGGAGTGTGGCTCAGATTAACACTTGTCCAGTACGTACAAGACATGGCTCCATCCCAGCATTGTCAAAAATAAGTGGATGGATGGATGGATGGATGGATGGATAGATAGATAGATGATAGATAGATAGATAGATAGATAGATAGATGATAGATAGATGATAGATGATAGATAGATAGATAGATAGATAGATAGATAGATAGATAGATGATAGATAGATAGATGATAGATAGATAGATGATAGATAGATGATAGATAGATAGATAGATAGATAGATAGATAGATGATAGATAGATGATAGATAGATAGATGATAGATAGATAGATGATAGATAGATGATAGATAGATAGGAATGGAGGATGAAAGGCAAACTATGGATAGAAACAATTTTTACAGATCTCATCTGACAAAGGACTTATATTGAAAATATATAAAAAGCCTTTAAGCTCAGCAGTAAGAAAACCACCATACAAGGCTGGCAAGACACCTCAGTGGGCACAAGCACTTACTGCACAAGCCTGGCACCCTGAATTCTATACCTGGAGCCCAACCAAAAGTCAAAAGAGAGAGCGAAAACTGATCACACAAAGTTGTGTTCTGCCCTTCGTGTCATTCACAGTTCACACACATATTATCACGTACGCACACAGGGACACACACATGGTGACATTTTACCTATTGAAAAACAAAGCCAACGGCGTGAACAGACATTATATAAAGGATGTACACAGCTGGGGAAAAGCATATGGAGAGATGCTCAGTGTCACTACCTTAGAGAAAGCCAAAGAAGGGACAAGGGGATAGTAACAGAAGTCTGTTAGAATGAACACAATTTAAATGTCAAGGAGCTGACAAAGACAGAAAGCGAATGCACCCCTTCTGTGCTGCGGAGAAACATCTTACTGCACACTCTGGAACATGAGGTGCACCTCCCATTTAGCTGATTATGCACTAAGCAGAGTTTTGTGGACTCACTCGAGAAACTTGCAAATTCACGTTCTTGTGAACACCTGCACACAAACCTCACCGTAGGTTATTTACGTTTATAATACATAGCACGAAGCTCCTTCAACAGGTAAGTGGGCAACAACAACTCCACAGAACATTAGCAATAAACAAAGAGGCCTCTGGCATCAACAACTCGGACAGAGTCCAAGGGCTTTGCACTGAATGAGAAGCTGCACTGATGGAGAGCAGACCACTGTGGGCTGACACGGGAACGCTCTCTGTGGTCAGCAGAGCGGCCCTGCTGCTGGCTGGCTGTGGGCATTCGTACTTTAACCTTTACCCATGAAAATAAGCCAGCAACGACTGTAGACAGGAAAAGGAGTAGAGCTAGGTGGTCTGACTAAGAGGCAACAACCTGGCACCAGTGTCAATCCCTAGCTTTCCCATGGAGGATCACAGTAGCATGTTCCAACCTTCTCTGTTATTTTTTTTTTCTCTGAAAGGAGTCTTTTCTTTTACTGTGACCCTACGAGATACTGATTAGACACAGACATTGGATATGTTTATATGTCATGTATGACAAGACTTTATATATGAAAGAATGAGATTTTGACTCCCCTCCAAATCAGGCTTGGTCCTTTGAGGGAATATCACCTGCTGAAATGCATGCACTGTGGTTACATAGCTATCATTAGGGGAAACTGGGTAAAGGGTATATGGAAATTATCCTAGTTTATGGTTTCTTATGAGTATTACTAAATTACTACAAAATACTGTTATGCTTTTAAAAGTTAAGCATTTTCGAGAGCAGAGAACCTAGGACAACCAAGGAAATGTGAGTGACCATGAAAACAGCTCTTTACCCATGCTCCTTCAGAAACCAGGATGAAATTCACTGGGTCAGACACCAGAAACAACACAGAAGAGGACCTGACTGGGAAGAGGAGTGGGAGAGGAACACAAAGTGTAATGAGAGACATGGCTGTGATGTGATCAAAATAGATGTATACATGTGTAAGGAACAGGAGTAAGCACAGCTAACACATGCTAACAAAAACATTAAAAATGCAAAGCCAAATGCAGCCTATGATAACTCACAACTACCAGAACGACTAACGTCTCGACATTGACAACACTAAGTGATGGCGAGAATGTAAGAACTCTCGTGTGTGGCTACTGGGAGTGGGAAACCCTGGGAAGCGCATGCTGAGTGAAATGTAACCACACACTCAGTTGTGTTCCATTTCTACATACTCATTTGGTGAAGAACTGAAGGGACATGTTAAGAAAACAAAGTGTACACCATCATATTACCCAAAACTGACTCACCAATGGAAACTGATAACCTACCACTAACATTACCATGGATAATGCTGGTAACAGTCAACATGGACAAACACTCAAAAAAAAAAAAGCTGATTGAGCAAAAGACAGACACAAGAGTATGGGCTACCAATCCAAGAATAGGCAAAATTAACCTACACTAGTAAAAAGTAGAGCCATGACGTGTCCACAGGAATTGAGAGGATCATTTCTGGTGGATAGTCTGGGATATATTTGTAAAATGCAAGAGGTAGGCATATATTTTCACAGACTGCTTTAATAAGGGGTAACCTCCCCTCTAGCCCATCACCCATTAGAGGTAGTAGAAAACAAAGGTAATTAGGATTCAGGGGAAGTGGACCTGTTTAGAAATAGTTCTTCAAGGAGATTCCAATCTTTGTTGTTCTCAGCCCAGTCCACTAGCAAACACCAAACATGAACCAGCAGCAGCAGTCCAGTTCACTTGGCAGACATCACACATGAATCAGTAAGGGCAGTTCAATCCAGAAGAAACCACAAGGTTTGCCAATAGGATGGAGTCTGTGGAGGCAGCAAGAAGCTGCAGGAATCTCACAAGAAGTTCTTTGGTGAGTTTCTCTCTATGAATTCTCCACAAGGGAAGCTCAGCAATGCAGTGTAAGGCTAACCAATACATGTATCATCAACATAGACTAGCAAGGCGGAGGAGCAAAGCAGACCAATGCTCGAGCTGCCACTGTCTGTGAAGTCATAATTATATTCTTTCTAAACATCATGTGTACTTTCACATGTTTGCTATAGCAAAACATCATTTCACCTGTGTTGGCTTCAGCAAAACATTCTTTCACCTGTTTGCCCCAGCAAAACATCACTATAGTCTAAGTATCCAAAGAAACCAGAAATTTCTGCTTTAGCAGGACCTTTAAATTTCATCAGCAGTAAAATAACATAGCTTAAAAATTAAAAATTTGCACCCAGTGTAAATTCTAACATCTAACTTTTAGAAGTCAAACAATTAAACAAATTTTTATGATCTTCTGCTGAAAGATACTGCTCATCTTTTATAAAATTTCTAAGGGTAAAAGTGTCTTTTTATAACTAATATGCTACAGTTATGTAAACTCAGCACAGCCTCCCCTGACTCCCTCACTACCTCAGCAATGTGGCGACAGGTTGTTTGCCCAGTTTCTGCCAAGCAGATCTTAAAGCCAGTTCACATCCTCCAGGCTCCTTAGGAAAACAGTGATCATGACTAGGGCTCCATCGTGATGCTCGGCTCTGAGTACAGATTTTCTTTTTCAGTGTCTTGATGTCAAGATTTCCTATGACTTTCTTATCTTAAATCAAGGCTAAGTATCAGAGTTGTATTTCCTGCATCACAACCTCCAGAAAAACTATGACCAGACTGAGTATTTATCAGGAATGTTTGCGACTGGTGTTTCTGATCTAGTATTTTTCACTTTTTGGATATCTATAAGGACATCACTGGCTGAGCACTCATAAATTGTGTGTCTCATATCTTAGAAAACTTCAGATTTCATATTTCCAGATTAGGGGTGCTCAACGTGTATAAATATTATTGCTAGTTGTAGTAAAGTTTGCTAGAAAGCACCTGTGGCAGTGTTTCGTGGGTCACCTTGTACAGGGCTGTTATTCAAGGAAGTTGTACAGTTCCAGCTGTAGTTGTGAACACATTTTGCAGACTTCTGTAAAGATTGCGCTGGTTTATTCAGGCCAACAGTCTGAAGAGCAAATATGAGGTTGCCTTCAGCAACTTCATTAACTGTAGGTGCAAAGCCTGACCAACTGCTCTAAGCCTGCCCTTCCTGACAGGCTGCCCAGCCCCACATCCCAAACTGATCAGCTGCCTATACCAATTCCTTACACTAAGTGCCTTCATATAGAAATACATGTAGATATATAAATATATACAAATATACACCTCCTGCCAAGGCCTTCTCTGATAGAGGCCTCATATACCACTTAGCAAGGCTTTGATGTGAGTTGAATGTGTGTGTGTGCACACGCACATGTGTGCGTTACACAGACACAAAGAATTTTAAGTATAGATTCATTTTCTAAGGTCTTTTTAGTTACTGTGGTCAGCTGAAGTTTAAGTTTTAATTCTCAAGGACACCATCCATCTCAACCAAGATGTCACAGTAAATGTGTAATATGTAAATATGCCCACACCTACAACTGCATCCAAATTTCCACTGCCTCTGTCAATGAAGACAAACTTTTCTAATGTATCAGCATGTGAACAGTTTTTACCTTTGTAGGCCACCTACTATCTCTGTTCTGTTTGTGTGTTTGTATTTTTTAACAACATTTTAAAATGTCCCATGCGTACTTACTAGTTAAGGCTCGTGGGAAAGTTTCTTAAACTCTGTATACTATACTATTTATTTAGGTCTATCTTTTCCCCCCTTAATTTTGCTAGAAACTGACATAAGAGTAGGGTAAAAGCAAACAGTGATCTTTGAGAAGGTAGCAGAAGCAGATGGACATTAAAGCGTAGATTTAAAGGACCATGTCAGAGAGGTGGGACTTGAAGGGACTAAAGAAAAATGAAGATTCAAAGATGTCCCTTGTTCTTTAACTCCAAGTGAAGCAATATGACCACACATGGAGACAAAATTTAAAAAACAAAACCAGAAAGGAGACCTGTGCTGTTGGACAGGCTGGATCTAAAGTCCTTGTAGCACACCTTGTCAAGAGGAAAGCCAGTGTCAATGTGTACTTGAAACTAGGATTATCTCTGCACACCCCTTGTCTCTGTAATGTACATGGTAAATCATATAATTAGGCATCAATAATTAGCCATGTAACTGTTGAACAGAGTCGAATAATTATGGACTACTGATCTACTTTATGAAATCAATTTCAAAGGTTCACCTTTTTCTTTCACCTACATAGTCTTACTGAATACCTTATTTGTTACATATCCTGGTGAATCTATTCTTTCAATTCTGTAATGGTTTTAGGCAACTAAGGAACTATTTTTCTGGATCAGTTATTTGACAAGAGACATAACTGTATATTCTGAACCATTTTTCCGTGAATAAACTATAGCAGAAGTCCATCTTTCTTACAAATTCTGGTTCTCACATTCCTATCAAAGACATTCATTTTGTCTGGATTATAAAGATTCCTTCTTGTCATTCTTCTAAAAAATTCCCAGGGCAAAGAAACAACTCTGGAACTGCACGGGTATCATTGCAAGGTGTCTAACTCTGACTGCTAAATCATAAAATAACGCTGTTACCCACACTTGCTCTCTCCACAATGTAGCTCTCACCTCATCAGGAAGCTATCTATGTTTTACAGCAGACAGAGACCACTACAGAGGTAAGGGGCCTATGCAGAGAACACCTGACCATGGGCTGTACAATCCCAATGGACACATCTAAATCAAAACCCCTAAAGTCTTAGGGGGCACAGAGGGAAAGACGGTAAAAGGTCAGTAAGAGCCAGAGGACCAGGGCACCTGCTACAGACACTTCAGGACAGGACAGTAAGAGCCAGAGGACCAGGACACCTGCTACAGACACTTCAGGACAGAACAGGAATGTTGCTACCGTGAACTCTTGACAATATGGCTGAGTGCACAGAACCCGTGAAGACCACACAGACTGACATATAACGCAGATGGAGGGAAATTTCACAACGTCCTACTTCTAGATAAAGTCAGTGGCTGTTGAGAGAGGGTGAGTCCACTTTTTCCAAGAAGGAGTCCCCTAACTGATTACAAAATTGTCAGGGGTGAACCCTAAACACATCCATACAGGCAGCACTAACTGGATTCAATAGGGTTTATACAGGTTAGAGCGTGCGTGCGTGCGTGCGTGTGTGCGTGCGTGCATGTGTATAACAATAATAAGCATAGGAAGGGGTTTAATTCTAGAGTGATGTGGCAGACACTAGAGTTACAGAAAGGAACCAAAGGATGTAGCAATGGCGTAAATACAGTATACTCATAAGTGAAATTCTCAAAAAATTAATTTTAAGCTAAAAAATTTAAGATAGTTTTAAGCGTATAAATTCTAAGATTTTTCTCATTTGATAGTATATAAACCATCACACCAATTATTAATTATAATTCTGTACATAGTACAAAACTATCCTCAATACTACAAATTCTATAAAAAGTTAGAAACTTATCTCCTCGTGTTAATATTGCCTATCTTATGCATTTGTATAAGAGCCTGGAAAAACTATCAAATTTATAGTGTGCTGCGATGTAGCCATATAAATTTATACTCAGACAAGAATGAGGGCAACAGCACTGAGGGAACTTCCCAAAGCACCATCTTCTCAGCGATCTATCATCACCTGAAAGTCAATTTTCACCTTTTCCACTGGCTGCACTTGTTAGCTCAGGTTTCATTTGGGGGATCATGTGTTCCTGCAATATGGCAGTGCTAGATTATAAGGCTGCTGATAGCAGCTCTTGCTGTGAATCCACAAGCTAACAGTGAGATAAATCTTAATGCTGTGGAATCTTTCCTAGGAAAGAATATGGCACAAAAGGCCAGTTCTACCTTTTCAGTAATTAATATATTCTAATTTAACCAATTTAGCTTTTTAAAGGATTTTATTTACTTTTATTTCGTGTGTTTAAGTGTACTAGCTTCTAAGGAACTCAATAACGAGGGCCCCAGCAGGTGGGCTCAGTACCTAAGAGCACAGTTCTCAATTAGAACCTCCTCAGCAAGTGCAGACCAGTCCCCTCCACCCATAAAAACATGGATGTTCACAATCTTGTCAGGCTGCTCAAATTACATTCTCATGCTAAAAACAAAATAATTTTTAAAATATTTTTTTAAAAAATACAAAATGAGAAAAGGCTTAAACTCGGAAGACCAAGGCAGCAAACAGCAGTGGTCCTTACACCATCTCCCTTCCAAGGCACACTTGAGCTGACCATACAGATGGAGTGTAACTGGAGAGAACGTTCTCCTCAATAAAATTCTTACTTGCCTTGCCCGCATGATCACATGGGGCTGGAGTCTTCATAGCGGCCCTCTCTGTATTTCATTCCATTTTGCAGATGGTGAAGTACAGGCTTGCATGGGTGAAACCCACCAAGTGGCAATACCAAGATCATGTAATCCAGTCCCCAATCTTCCATGACAGCATCACGCACAGGGAGCAGGGGCCTACTTAAGGATCTGGCAAGGGAGGCTATGCAAGTGTCTGTAGTAACAAAGAAGCCTGGAAACAACCTTTAGACAACAAGGTTTCAGAAGCATCTTGGGAACAGGCAAAATTGAAAACATCAAAGTTCTAGGTTTGCTTTTTCTTTTCATATTTTTTTTAAAAATCAGAAAATCAAACAGAATTCTGATTCCTACAGAAGAGCATTTTTAAAGTTAAAAAAAAAAAAAAAAGCAAGAGAGGCAGTTTGTCAGTCAAGAGGAAATAGCAACATTCAAAGGAAGGAAACATTAAAAGTTAGGTCAGCAACAAATTTGTTTAAAGCGCAAGAGCTTCTACAAACTACATAGATTATGTTTCTGCTTAGCTTCTGGGTCCTGTCTCCCACAATAACACTCTAGCTGACCATCTTTGTAGGCTTCCATACTGCTGTCCAAACTGTGAATCCTTAAAGGAATTCATAAGTTTCATCTACAACAAAATGATAAGCCTACTGTAGTGGCTATTTCTGGTTGTCAACTTGACTATATCTGGAGTGAACTACAATCCAGAATTAGAAGACTCACCTGTGTTCTAGATCTTGCGCCTGGAAGACACAAGTTTCAGGGGTGGTGGTGCCCACACCTCTGATCTGGGACACACCTGCTGCTGGAGATCTACATAAGGACATTGGAAGGAGGAAGATTCAATCTTCTTCACCTGCGAGCCTTGTGGGACTGAGCGACTGCTAGATCCTCAGGTTTCATTCACAGCTATTGCTGACCATTGCTGGGGAGTTTGACTACAGACTGTGAGTCATTAACAAATTCCCTTACTATATAGAGACTGCCTATAAGTTCTGTGACTCTAGAGAACCCTGACTAATACACCAACCCTCCTGCAAGTATAATTTCCCATTGGTTTCCAGTATAAAGGGCATCAAGCCGTAGGGAACTGAAGTAAAGGCTTGATAAAGCAATGAAAATTTGCCCATGGCCTGTCCAACAATATTCTGTCCAAATGACTTGCTTTTCCTCACAAATACATCTGGGGAACAGGATAGTATCCCCAGCTCTGAATGCTTCTCAGTGTCTTTGCCCAAGTCTCCACTGTTTCCTTTTGTAATTTTGTAATTTTTCCTAAGATTCTGTAAAGAGCATGTATGGCACTGTGGTGGGACGGGGAATTCCTGAAAGGCTCTGGGTTTGTGTCACAAGTCCTGCTTCCGCTTGGATGCTCAAATCACATCTTTCCTGGTGCCGTGGCGTTCAGATTCAGGCTCCACCATAACTGGACAATGATATATTTTTTACCTTTGTTGTTGTTTGTTTGTTTGTTTTGGTGGAAGGAAAGGTACATACCATTTCCCAGATAATCACCTACTTCCTGTATCCCATTCACCTCCACTTAAACTGGCTAAGATTTACATTCACCTTCAGAACCAAAACTTGCCAAAATGATGATACTAAAACTAACTCATTATAAGAAGCATGAAGCAAACTTTAAATGTTTCAAAACATACCCTGAACAACAGTAAGAGTACCAAAAAAAAGTACTAAAGTTGACAGGGTGGTTAACTGCTCTGATTCCTCTCAAGGTAATCCCACAGGATCAATTTTTTTCTTTCTTTCTTTGATATGGAAATTGTCGCACATTGTTGAGTTATCCTTGCACATGGGGCATGCCAATCTCTGTATTCTTCCAGTTGGCATGTGTGTGCCCAAGGATTACCACGGGCTGTCTTTAAGGTGGCAGTGCTAGTAACCAGGCTCCAGTGCTCGCCCCGTCTCCTTGCCCTCCGCTCACATTCTCAACTGTCTGTTGGGAATTTCCAAGTCCCATCCACATGCCAATTTCAACTTAACTTTGAACCTTCATTGTGCCATTCTGAGTGATATTATCCAACTTTCAAATAAAATGTTTACACAGTACATTTGCAGATGGAAGGAGGGCGCGGGAGGGTAGCTTTATAGTCACGAGGTTAAATGTCGTCATCGGGTAGGACCGGCCTTATAACGGACACAGAGCCTTCCTTCCCTTCTAGCTTATGAAAATCTGTAAAGCATCAGTCAGCAAGGCAGGGGTTCTTACCAATACCAAGATCACCTGGCGTCCCGGACTGCCCAGCCACCAGAAAGATAAGATATACCGTGGCTGTTGTCCAAGCTACCTGCCTAGTCTGGGCGTCACCTAGGCTATGGTACTTGCCATGGTAGGGTGGGCCAACTAAGGAAGATTTTGGTACTCTAGAGTCTTACTCTGGCTGTACCTAAAACCACCATAGAAGGCAGGTTGTTTTTGATCCTTGGGCTCCATCCCAGACAGTTATTCCAGAAGTGGAGTGGTATTCAAGGTCCCCCAGATTATCCTGAAGTGCAGCAGATTACCAGTGACGTGTGAGTTATGTTTGCTGAGTCTAGAGACCCTCGAGTTTTAACTACTCTCTAACTCACAGCACAGCATATGGCAAATATGCACTGAAATCACTTAACAAATACTGTACAAGAAAGCTTCAAAATTCGACAGTTATGAATATTTATTGTTAATGAGTAGTAGGCACCTCTTACCACCTCAGAGGCTATATACAGAATGAGTAAGACAGAGAAACTTCCTTATTCTGCAGCACAAACATTTGAAATCTATGCTCTCAATTAGCTGTGCTTAATTTGATCTGTAAAAACTCCCAGTAACAATTCATTATTATAAGAAAGAAAAAAAAAAAACCCACAATACCAGCTCTTTATAAACTTTCCCAGCAATCTGATTCTTTTATGTAATGATCTAATACAGCCCTCTGGGCTAGACTTTAACTTGTATGGTAGTGTTCTTTATTAAGTACTGCCTAGTATTTCTCATCTTTTGACATCTATAAACATGTATTAGCACAAATACACCATTAAATAATGGTACTAATTTAGTTTAATAGAAAATAACAAGGGTTTTGTTCTGAACTTTCTGAGGTGAGTCAGGAACCCTTGCAATTCATGAGCGTATTCAGAACCACAGACACTCGGGCTTGAAGAGACTTTAGTAAATAGCTGGTCTATCTCTGTCTCCTCCCTCTCATGCCGAAACCTCCTACAATGCTACCTACAGCTGATGACCCCTGAAACCAGAAGTCAGTCCTACATCTTCCCAACTTGGTGAAGAGTCCGTGACCCAGCACAACACAGGTACCTTCTTGATGGACCATGTCCTACTGCCTGGGCCTTTCCAGCCATACATGGAAAAAGCCTACTGTTTACTACGCAGGTAAACCTTCTTGCTCTCTGGTTTTCCTTTCTCTCCAATCATTTTACATCTACAGATTTCATATTATATCTCAAGGAATAAAAGCTGGACTACGAATGGGAGCAACACCACACACAGTCTACATCATTCACGAATGGTTCTTGGAGGGTGAATTTTAATGACTTTCTTGAAAACTGAAGAGGGACAATAATCAGGGAAGCTTCTTATGAAACTTAAAGAAATGAACAATGAAGAGTGAAAAGGAAATGAAAGAAAAAGATATACCTATGTACATGACCAATTCCACGCACACTTTAGGCCAATGTTACTCAAGAGGTTTTTTTTACTACAATCCTGAAATACTTTACAAAATACAGTGTGTTTATGTAAATACCCCTGCATATCTGAACATTACTTTCCAAATTAAGATTTCTGACAGCTTCAGATAAATTAGTTTTAAGATGGAGCTGGTATGTCTCCCACAGCAGAAAATGTCGGTGCATTCAGCCCTACAGTCTTTCCAGAGCTGTCCATGAGCAGGAAGCCCTCTAAGCTCTCCTTGCTGCTGCCTTCCTCCTACCTCCTGTGGTAACAAGCAACTGAAAAATGGTTCCTAAGTCCAGCTCCCTTGGCTCCACACCAGTTTTGGTGCCCAGGAAATGACCACAGTCCCCATTTCCTCCATCCCTTCCCCGTCTCCCTTATACCTCCCTTTCTAAGAGAACCACATCAATAAAGCTACAGAGAGAATGAATCGCTCGCAAGCATCGCCTGTCAATTAAAAAGCTTATGGCTAATGAGCTGAGGCAGGAAATAGGAGGTGGGACATCCAGAGGGATAAAGAGAACTCCGGGAATAGTCAGAAATTGGAGAGATTTGCCCCAGAACGCTGAGGAGCCGGACATAAGAAGATGAAGAAAGGGAACCAGCCACGTGGCTGAACCCGGGTTACAATAAGGGGATAATGGGGTTAGTCAGAGAACAAGGCAAAGCTTCTGGCCTTAGCGTTTACCTACAAACAATTCCTCTCAGAGTTGTCGTTTCTGGGAAGTTAGTGGTTGAGAGGGAGATCAGAGTTCTAGAAAGCACTGCGTGTAAAAGATCCACCTGGAGCCTACACCTTGTGACCCTCCTTTCATCATTTCTAAAAACAGGAGCACAGGGCTGCTCGAAGAAATAACAGATTCTACAAACCAGTGCAGGGTAAACCTTAGGTGTCTGTATGACGAAAATAAGGAAATGTTCGAAAACCAGGATCAGATCACAAGGATGCAGAACTGGCGTAAAAAGACTCACAATAGTCAAGTTTGAATACAAACACAATTCCATATACAGATAAGCTGTAAACCACTGAAAATGGGCCCTGTGGGTCCTTACCAGCGACACCCATAACACATTCCTGAGTATATGCTAGGAGCATAAGGGATATCTCTTACAAAATGTCAGTGCTCACCAAGTAAATGTAGATGAAATGTTGACTGTGGAAAACACTTTATAACCATTGTGGGGAATGGTGAATAATTTAAGAACCAACTGAGGCTAAATCAAGGGATTTTTAAGGAGCGGACATTTACACAGCGCAGTGATCTACCTACAGAGTATGTATTAATTGCAGGAAGGGGAAAAAACAGCAAAGAAAGGGAAAGCTTTTGGTAGGTAATCAAAATTACTACCACTACCAAAGACAATCACATGCCATGTGACTCCAGATGAGATACCTAAGAAAGATGCATCACTTACACGGTATCAGCTAAGTATGAATAAATTTGATCTAATCAAAACTCAGAAAGGCAGAAACAAGTGAAATTCTAATTGTTATCACGTAATTAAAACCTTGCAGACCTTTCTCAGGATAGAATTCAAAGTTCTTAAGGGTTTATGGACACTTCCGTATTTGCTGTGTACATAGGGGAAGCCCTCAACTGGAGTGGCTCAGTTCTACCTCAAGTCTTCTTTCTGTGCATTCTGTTTATTCCAGTGTCTGTAAAGTTCTCACAGCAACCCATTGGAACACCATTAGGTTAATCCACCGGGACTAAAACAATGCATTCTCTAAGGCAAATATACTTCTAGACTAGATATGTACAAATGCACAAGTTAGCCAGTTACTTTTTTCACTCTGGAACACGATGGTTGTTCATAGCTAAAGAGACTCTATGAAATAATGATGCACACCTGTATTCCAACATCTTGGAGGCTGAGGAAAGAGGATCACACAAATATGAAACCAGTGTGGGTTACATAGTAAGTTCAAGGCTAGTCTGGGCACAGCAAACGACCCTGTCTCCAAAAAGATTAAAAAAGAAGAAGAAAAAAGTCAGGATAAGTCTGGCACAAAGGAATCCCAGCCTGGAGAGGTAGGAGCATCAGGAGGAGCACAAGTGTAAGCTACATAGTTAACTTAAGGCTAAACTAAACTACGTAAGACCCTGTCTCAAAAAAAAAAAAGCAATGATAAATGTTAAATTTCCAGTAAATGGCTCACATAATTAAGCATATAATGCTCAAGGGGGAGAAAAGTTCTTCAAATATGTTTAGACATCTAACTTTCCAGAAAGTAAATTCCAGTAAATGTAAGTGCCAGTTCTAAGAACATACTCTACTAGGTAGCACTTAAGTTAGAAAAAGAACCAGAGTAAACCTGGCCCTTCAGGGCCTATCACTGCAGTCTTCCCCCATGATACACCTCAGTGCCACCCATGGGGTGTCATCAGGTTCCTCATCTCACCTCGAGCTTAGCAAGGCCCAGCTTTCTCCACTTCCCAGATTCCTGAAAGAGAACAGCAATGGAAGGACAGCCTCAGAAGGACACAGACAGACAGACACAGACACCTTGCAAAAGTAAAGGGAAAGGAGGAACCTGCACTGACAAGGGAAGAGAGGCCCTGGCCTTGCTAAGGAGGCAAGAGAAAGAGAAGGCGGACAGGAGCACTCCTGGGTAGTGTTCGCCCTGTGGCTGTCATCTGGGAACATAATAAATTCAGAAATGTTTCCTAAAATACCAGAATAGGCAAGGGTATAAGTAGGTGGTCTCTTGGTACTTTCAGTTATTGGGTATTTTATACTTTGTTAGGAGCAGGGGCTAACTTCTAAGACTGTTTTCAAGTAGAAATCAAAATAAATTTTTAAAGCAATAGTACCAAAGAGAACCTGATGGAAATAAAAAATTCTTATCTTTTTATCTATGGCTGTAACCTATAAAACTGTCTACGTATCTAGTTTCTCAAGTATTTTTGGACTAATTTTTATATCTTACTGGTTCCTTCACTAATTAATGAGTTGAAGAAAATCTTTAACACATCTCCATTTCTTGCACGAGTCATAATTTTACCTTTTTGAAAATTATATTTAACAGGCATGAATTTTAACATTTGTTTTTATAAGTGATAGTGGGTTATATATTTTTTAAAAAAAAACTTTGAAAGTTTTAACCACTAAATTTGACTATATTTTTCTAAAATATACAATGTTTATAGAAAGAGTTTACAGAGAACCATAACTTGAAATAAGAAATACTTAAATCCTAGTGTAGGAGAAGGAGTCGCTCTACCAACTCTTGCATTATTATTGGGATCAAAGGTCCCAGTTATGACTGAAGGTTGTAAGAATCTCCTATCAGAACAGGGACTAGACTGAAATAAATAAATACCTAAGTCAGAGGAACTGGGATCGTGCAGAGCAACATGTCCAAGTCACCCAACAAGTACTTCAGTGCCAGAGGACCTAAGAGTACAACTCAGGCAGGCATCGGTATGAATTCAATCCCTCTCACTACACTCCACTTGGTATCTTGTCCTTTCTCTAGTCTCTTCTACTTCTTACAGTAGAAAACAGTAAGCCTAGCCGTGGCTGCTAAACCTTCAAGGAGTGTGTTACCAACTCTATAAATGGAAGAGTTTAAAGGAAAAGACACTCAAGAATACAGATGCAGCCTACATCTCACTGTTGGGTCCAGACTTTGAGAAAAGAAACGAGAATTCAAATGGTTTATCGTTGAATTCAAGGCCCTAAACCAGCGAGGTGTTCACCTCAAGACCACTTCCCAACCTTTCTCCTTATGTCTCCCCTCCGGCCTCTCTGTCAGTTCAGTGGTTTTTCAAGCATTTGCCACTTTGAATGCCCACCCTGCTTCCTGCCCCCAGTCTCCTCATGGTAGCCTCTTCTCATTTTAAAGCAAATGGCACTTCTCCATAAGCTCTTAACTTAGCAAAAGTAGCTCTCTTCACAATCTATCTTCTTCATAAAGTGTCTTTAAGTGTCTGTGAACAAACAGGGAGTGGTATTTTGGGTGGGGTCCTTGTCTACCCTGTATGTTGCCGTTTCCTAGGTTAAAGAACAATATACCATGAATAATGGGCCACCAACAGGTTTATTTTACCAAAAAGCACTAAAATAAAGACATGGTTGACAGCCTAGGTTGAGAAGAAAACCATGTGGTTTCTAACAAAACTTCAACCTAACAGACAATAGCTACGGAGCCTTGAGCACACTACACACATTCCAAGCAGGTTAAGAGTAACTAGAAACTGGTGAGAGCAAGTATGAAGTGTTTGTTTCTTACATTTTCTCATCTGTCTAAACAAAGGTCCATTCAGGCCTTTAACCCAGTGGTTTCCAACCTGTGGGTCACACATCCTTTTGGCAAACTTCTATCTCCAAAAAAAAAAAAAAAAAAATCTATATTATGATTCCTAACAGTAGCAAAATTACAGTTATGAAGTGAAGTAGCAATGAAAATAAGTTATTGGTTGGGGGTCAGCACAACATGAGGAACTGTTGAAGGGTCTCAGCATCAGGAAGGTTGAAAGCCACTGCTTTAAAAGTGTCCCTAGCCTTATCTGTAAGAGTATTATTTTCAAGGTCATGAAATACCAAAATCATACGCACACTTCTTGAACCTCCCTTACCCATTCCCCATTCCTGCCTCCAACCTTCCAATCAAAGTAGTCACCCCAAACCAAATAAGACTCAGTATGTTTTACCACATAATCACTGCTCAGTGTTGCTGCTTCAAAGCCTGTGTCTACTGCTGCCTCGGCGTTCAGTCCAAATATTTTGCCTCAAACTGATAAGATCGAGTGGGGTTCCACAACTGCTTTATGCTTCAAATTATAGAAGCCCCGTGTCTACCGCTATGTGCAAGAAGACATGATATATACAGATACACACTTATAGACTCTGGTCTATTACATTAGGTGTAAAGTAAACAGGGTGCTGCAATACATGAACAGGTCTGCTTTAGACGGTGCTAAATTCTATGAGGAACTGACATTTGAATTCAAATCTGATGAACAAGGAGCCAGGCTAGTAAAGAGCTAAGGGGTGCTGGGGGGGTTGACTATAAGCAGTGGCTTAACCTTTCTGAGCCTGCTTCCTACTCTGTGAAAATGGAGATAAAAAGAACCAACCATGCAAATACTATTCTGGGACAACTGAATTCACTTAGCTTGATAATAAAGTGACAAGTCATTTGAATGCTATACCTAGGTTCCATCCTCTTTGAGGGCCACATGTGACCTTTCACTTCAGAACCTTCAAAGGTTTGAAGGTCTTTAACCTACCAATACCTTGAGTTGCTCTATCCATAAAGACCAGACCTTTCCGTCTCTGCCTCTTCACCGTTATTTAACTAAAAAGTACTGTGAGTGCGCTTCTGTAAAACTTCCCGAGGAACTAAACTTGACTGCAAACCTAAGTGGAACCATGCAAGTTAAAACAACGGGGAAGATGTTTTGGAGAGCCTTTCCAAGAAAAGGTCTCTAGCCAATCAGCCCTGGAGCTTTTGTTACACTGGGCTACAAGGATGAACTTGGGAGCAGAAGGCATAAAATTACCGGAAACAAATTGTCAAACTGTGCACCCGCGTGAAACTTTAGTTTTCTGGGACAACGGTGCCTACACCCGATACGGTTTTAAAGGAGCCTGTTCCCCACGGAGGAAAGAAAAAAACAAAAACTAGACAGTGAAGAGATTGAGGCGATTATGGAAGTTGACACAACGAACCCAACGCCCCTCACTGAGCACTAGAGCCCCAGCGAGCTGCAGATGGACGGCCTGTCATTCAGAGTGGAAACCCAGCCGCTGGGCTGAGTGAGGCGCTAACCGCGGAAGCCGCGCATCCTCGGCGAACCTGACCCCTGGAGCCGGGCGGAGACCCACGCCCAGGCCCTCACAACCACGCCGACCCCAGTACCTGCGGGGTCCAGCGCCATCTCGGTGGGCGGAGAAGCAGCAAGCCACTCGCGGGCTCTGAGGGCGGGAGGGGAGGAGCCTGAGCTGAGCTGCGCGCGCAGCCGCTCGCTCGCCCGCAGCTTCCCGCAGGAGAACAGGAGCACGACCTCCGCAGTGAGAACAGGCCACGCCCCCTTCCCCTGTTCCTACTTCCGGTTTGTTTTACGCCTGCGCCTGACTGCCCCTCTGGGAATCCTGCTGTAGAGTGGGCGGGTTTCTTAGCGAATGGCCCTGGAGGGGGCGTGGCCACGCATGCGCCCCCAAGAGGCCACCTCATGTGTGAACTGCCTGGGTTTTCGAGGTAACACGTGGGATTTGAGACTTGGGCCTCCTGTCTCAAAGGTCCGGTCATTCAGTCGTTAGTCCCTCTGTCCCTGTCGGGTTTCAGCCTCAGTCTTGAGTGCCAGAGGAAAAGTAATAAAAATAAAGCCCTTATTCTCAACTCGCTGTTACTGGGAGAAAGGAGACCTATGTTTTGTGAACATCCCCTGGGCGTACAGTCCAATCTGGGTGATGCTACGGATCTTGACTCTCCGGGAAAGCTGTAATTTGTTGCTGACGTAAGGGAAAGGAGCAGTTGGCCGCAGGTAACTTTCTGGGTAGCACTTAGACCTGTTTCTGCACACTGACCGACCTTCAGCTCTGAGTCTTTATCGGATCTCCATTTAATGAACTCGAGCCTCCAAAGGGTGAGTGAGGCCAGGGACAGATGTTTGGAAAAACATGGAGCATCTGCCTCTTCCCTGCAAGGGATTTAAGGCTTTCAAAATGATCCCCTCCCCACCTACCTGCAGTCCCTCCTTCCCTGCTGTTGAGTCCTCCTGGTCAGTTGGCAGATGAGATACCACAGTTGAGCAGGCCCAGGAAAGTGCGTCTCTGCTCAGCAGGGCTCCCATTTAAGGGCCTGTTTAGACATAATGCCCTCATTACAGCTGTATGCTGAGGTGCCAAGGTGGGGAATTAAACCTTCACTCAACCAGGCAGGAAGTCGGTTCCTTGTATGTTTTATGAATGTGCTGAGAAACACAGGAAAATTGCTATGAATGCCCTTTTTATTTTGCTGGAGGTGAACGATTTAGAAAGATCAAAACAACGTTTTGTTGTTGCTGATGTCAGTAGATTAGGCAGATGCTCAGGTAGCTCAAGCTGACCACTGGATGTGTAACAGAGGCACCGGAAGATTTTAGAGGTGAGGAGATGAGTTATAAAAACAGAAGTCAGGCACCCAACATTCAAGAATCAAACCAAATATGCAACCCATATCTTGATAAAAGGAGTAAGTTTGGTCTGCTTCAGTTAGAACTGTGTATGCTCTCTTGAATGATGTAGCCACACCTAGTGGCCTGTGACATGAAAATATTCCAGTGGTTTTTCTGGACTTCAGTTTCATTTCCAAAGTCATCCTTAGGAATACACTCAAAACAAAACACATCTCAGAGACTTTGAGGAATCTCTTATATGGTTTCTGCGATGACTATCTCTTGAAACATTGTTCAGTATTTTCTACTTAAAACAATTCACCTTTCAGAGTATCTATAAACGATTGCTGTTTGCTTTTACCTTATCCTAGACAGTAGAATTTTGGAATTTTTTTTTTTGAATGCGGAGTACCATCACACTACAGCCAGCAGTTCTGTCTCTGTAGCCTAAGTTAAAAGGTTGGTGCTCAGACAGCAGCTCATGCCAAGATCAGGGAGCTCTAACTGCAGAAACGGTGTGCTCTTTTCTACCTTTCTGTCCTAATTTCTTTCTTTTTTTTTCTTGATACTTTTTACATTTCATATGTTTCCCCCTTTCCAGATCTCCCCTTTGGAACCTCCCTATTCCCTCCCCCTCCCCTGCCTCTATGGGGGTATTCCCCCACCCACCCACCCACTCTCTTCTTCCCTCCTTGGCATTCTCCTATATTGGGGCATCTAACACCCTCAAGCCCAAGAATCTCTCCTCCCCCTGATGGCTAACAAGACCCTCCTCTGCCACATATGTGGCCAGCACCATGGGTCCCTCCATGTGTATTCTTTGGTTGGTGGTCCAGTCTCCGGGAGCATCGAGGGATCAGGCCAGTTGCCACTGTTGCTGCCTCCATGGAGCTGCAAACTCCCTCAGCTCCTGCAGTCCCTTCTCCAAGTCCTCCATCTGGGACCTCACACTCAGCCCTACAGTTGCTGTGAAGTGACTCTTGGGTATTCCGAACTTTTGGGCTAATAACCATTTATCAGTGAGTACATACCATGTTCATTCTTTTGTGACTGCGTCCCTCAAATCATTCTTAAGAGTTAAGTCTTAGGAAATTGTTGGGTTCAAGGTGGAAGCTGGGAAAACTCCCTTGAAAAACAAAAACTTAAAAATGAAAGCTTTATTTTCTGAGCGCTCAGGGAGGTAGGCAGTCCGGGGTCTGAACCGAGTCCCCAAAGGGAGGTCACACAACACCCTTATAGGATGGGAACACAAAGGGAGGGGAGGGGAGCTGCGGTGTAATCCAATTGGATTTTGACATCGTGGCTTAAATAAGGGGGTACACATTGGAAACTGAGCCATATCCAGGGCACCTGGCTTCAGGGTCCTTAATTCATTCCCCTAGACTTTAGGTCAGGAGCTCAGAGTGATATGGGGACAAAGGAACGGGCCAGCTGCATACGAACTTGTTTAGCCCTGCCAGGGAGATAGAGAAGTTGTCCTTGAGATGGCTGGACCCAGACAACCTTTCACAACAGAAGCCGTTTAGCTATAGGGGAGTCCTCAGATCCCTAGACCTTGGGACCTTGAAACCTTGAATTTAGTTTCTCCCTATGACTAAATGGAGTCTGAGAACAAAATAGTAATACTTAGAATAAGTGTGTTTGCTTGTTCCCAGCAGAAATAAGTCGGCAACTGAGAACAAGAACAAGAAATTCTCCAAGTTAATGAATTATGATAGATAATTCCTTGGACTGTACAGCAGTTTAAAGAGTAAGGAAAACACACCATCCTGGACATTTGAAACTGCATCTACAAACATGATCCTTAAGGCTGAAACCAGTCTGGTACCTAACAGTCCCACAGCAACCTCTCAAGAGGGATAGAGTGCCAGGGTATTTGGGGAAACCATGAAAGATCAGTTAAAAGTGTGCTTGGCTTAAAAAATAGTGGCCCTGGTACCAAAAAAGAAGGTTAAATCATCCTGGTACAAACACTGGAGCAAAAAGCATTAGAGATTTGAACAGGTCTGAAGGACATCTGGAACACGGAAGCAGTCAGTGGCTGTGTTGGTTTTAGACTGTCAACCTGACACAAACTGAGACACATCTGAGAGGAGAGAATATTGATTGAAGAATTGCTTCCATAAGACTGTCCTGTAGTCAAGTCTGTAGAATATTTTCTTGATTAACAATCGATATGCGAGGGCCCAGCCCCTGGGGGCAATGTCAGTGGTGTAAGAGAGCAGAGTGAGCAAGCGATACAGAGTCGAGCCAGTGATCAGTGTTCTTCCACAGCTTCTGGATCCGTTTCTGCCTGCGGGTGGGTTCCTGCCTTGATATTTTGCCCCAACCTCTCTCAGTGATGGAGCATGACCTAAGAGTTGTGAGGTAAAATAGCCCCTTTCCTTCCCGAGTTGCTTCTGGTTATGGTGCTTTATCTCAGCAACCGAAACCCTAGCTAAGACAGAGGCCAATGAGTGGAGTTGTGTGAGCAACTGCACAGGTGTGGGAATACAAAGGCTGGCTGGCAGAAACGGAGCAGAGGGCCTTAAACCCACTGAAGAACTTGCAGAGAGCTTGAGTAGTTATGAGATTCCACCAGAAGAACCCAGAGGCTTATAACTTAAACATTAGGCTCAAGGGTGTGTGAACATGTTGTCATAAGCAGTCCAGAACTTACACACTATTTGAAGGCTAAAAACAGAAAAACAGCATTGGAGCCAAATTTTTCTGAAGATTATTTCATATCCTTTTCAGTGTGTGTGCGCGTGTGTGCGTCTATACACATATAATAAAAACAAATCTTTGTACAGGTGAATGAGTAGTTATGCATGGATATACTGTTGTGTATTAATAGTCTAGACGGTTCCACGCTTTAATTTCCTAGTAAAACCCCCAGCCGTGGAAGTGACTATGCTACTACTGACTTCTGTGAGTACTAATTAGGTTTGCCCGTCCTGGATCCTAGTGCAGTCATACAGGAAAGCCCTTGGCATTGACTGTGAGATTCATCTCTATTCCTCAAGCTTCCGATGTGGCATTTGGCAATGATTTGTCCTCAGTTTCCTAACCTGCACACTTAAACACAAGCCTGCGTGGGTCATCTGAGCCTTACAGATGACCCATTAGAAATCCTGACAGTCATATCTGGGCCTCATCACCCCATTCATAATTTAGAGCAGGTATTACCATGAAATGTATCTTCTGTGTCTTCTATTTTTCCATTTGGAAAACTATTCTTCTGAACTGCTGTTAGACTGTGCATACTAGCCCTTTTAAACTTAATCACTCAGCATTAGCCTGCCTCAGGACTAAAATCTAGGCACTAGTGGGTTTAACTCAGTATTCTGTGAAACATGCTTCAAGAGAACAGAGGAGATTTAGCAGTGTGCCCTCTCACTTCAAGTGAGGTGGTGACGAAGTTGCCTCTCTCTTCTGCAGAAAGCTTCCTAGGCTCGTGCTTTGTCTTGTGCCTTGTTTTCTGGGTTGCCTCCTTTGAAATAGACCACAGTTTTCTCTTGGGTCAAAGATTTCAGTTCATTTTATAAGAAGAGAAGGAGGGGGAGGAGGAAGAAGAGGAGGAGGAGGAAGAGGAGGAGGAGGAGGAGGAGGAGGAGGAAGAGGAGCCTGGTGTGTGGGGGTGCATGCCTTTAATCCCAGAATCCAGGAGGCAGAGACAGGTGGATCTTTGTGAGTGCTGGGCCAGACTGATCTACAGAGCGAGCTCTGCTCCAGCCAGGGCTACACAGTGAGACCCTGTCTCCAAATAAAGGATGATGGGTGTAGAGATGGCTCAGCAGTTAAGAGCACATGCTGTTCTTGCAGAGGAACCCAATTCACTCTCAACACCCAAGTCTTGCAGCTCGCAACTGCCTGTAACTGTAGCATCAGGGAACCTGATGCCCCTTTGTAGGCTGCCCTGGCAGCTGCTGACATGTGCATACACCCTCACACATATACACATAATGTAAAATAGAAAAGTACATCTTTAGAAATCATACTAATGGGGCTAGGGATATGGATAGAGAACTTTAATGGTATTCACAAGGCTCTGGGTTCTCTATAGATTCTCAAGAAATATTAATAAAAATGGTGATAGTCTATTATGCTGTTACATGGGTCTTACTGAGTTCTCACACACACAAAGGTCCTTTGCAAAATTTCTCACAGGAGCTAAGAAGCCTGACAAACAAAGAATAGTAATAACGTCTTTTGTTCTCGTCTGACTCTCAAATACCAGTGCGGTGACATGCTATTTCCATGGCCGGCTGTACGGAAAACATGTCAGGGGAGATCGGTTCATGAAGAAAAGATGACGCTGGTGAGCTATACCAAAAATCCTTTCCCTGTTCTGTGTAAAAGGACCAGTGACCTGAGTTCAACATCTGATCCTCCCCCAATGAGAGAGCTTCTCCCCCAATGCCAACCACTGCACTGAGTCCAGGGAAGGTAGCCATAAATCAGAAGATGAAGCCCTTGCCTTCAGGGTATTTATTGTTCTCAAATAGCCTGAGACAAATAGGCAAATAAACAGAACACGTAATAGAAGGTGGCATGAGAGGAAAGAATTGCACTCTAGGGGTCTTGGATAGATGCTCATGTTTAAAGAAGAGCTTAAGGAACAATTAGGCACTGAACAAGAAAGAAGACATGGAAGAATGGTTTGCAAACTGTAACTTTAATTTTAAAAAACTATTTTTAATGATGGGTTTTAAATGCTTTAACTGCCCTTGTAACCCACCACCCACCAGAGGTAGTGGAGGAAGTGGACCTGTTTAGAAAGATTTTTGGTTTTTTGTTTTTTTGTTTTTTTTTCTTTTGGTTTTCCGAGACAGGGTTTCTCTGTGTAGCCCTGGCTGTCCTGGAACTCACTCTATAGACCAGGCTGGCCTCGAACTCAGAAATCCTCGTGCCTCTGCCTCCCAAGTGCTAGGATTAAAGGCGTGCGCCACCACTGCCCGGCTAGAAAGATTCTTTAGAGCAACTCCTGTCTGTGTTGTCTGGATATCGACAGTTCAGTTTATGGGTTAGCATGATAGTTCAATCTACTGGCAAACACTTCACAGATACATCAGTAGTCCAGCTCAATAGAGTCGGGATAGCAAACAGAATCAACATCGAAGACACTACCTAACAGAGACAGCCAGGCCTCAGCCTAGACTCAAGAGTCAACAAGAGGGACCAACAGAAATGCCAAGAGAATCAGTGAAGCAAAGATCAGGAAGACCAGCAACCGCCATATAGCTGGCTCTTTAAGCAAGCCTAACATCATACAGAGCTCTTCTTGTTCTAGTTTAGGTCCAACAAGAAAGCCTAACCAATGGTGTCTTACTGGTTAACCCATATAGCCCACGCTCATGTCGCTGACTTCTGTGACCACCTTTCTGTATGTGATAACTAATCTTTGTTGTCATTTTGACACACTTGGGAAGAAGGACCCTCGACTGAAGAATCTCCTCCATCATTTTCGCCTGTGGGTGTGTCTTGGGGCGTTTTCTTGACGTAGAACTAATGTAGGAGGGCCCAGCCCTCTGTGGCCAAGACCATTCCTACTCAGGTAGACCTAAGCAGTATAAGATAGTGTGAGCCTGGGAGCAAGGCAGTAGGCAGCATTTTCCTGTAGTTTTTGCTTCAAGCTCTTGCCTTTAGCTCCTGCATTGCCTTCCCTCCATGATGAGCTGTAACCTCAAATCTGTCTACTAGATCAGATTTCACACAATCTCAAAATCAAATGAGCCCTGTCTTCCTTCATTTGCCTTTGGTCATGGTGTTTATCAGAGTAACGGAACCCTAGTGCCCAAGCTCTTGCCTGGCACCCTTTCAGGCTTCTCTGACCTGCATATCTCCTTCTTAAGGTTCAGACTATGTTCGCTGGCCTTCCATTCATTTGTCTCCCTGGCTTCTACATCCTATCAGGACAGGACAAGAACTGTGTTTGATCTAATTTGGCTCACTGGTTTCCGATTTTGAAACTGGCTATGCCCGCTAGCAGTGTGGTATATTCAGCTGTGGGGCGCTGCTCTGGGGCCCCCACTGAGTCTTCCCTTTTCCTCGAGGCTCCCCAGTAAACACTTTCCTCCTGGCTTCAGTTTATTATCCGATCGTTCTTCAGTTCATCATCTGACTTGCAGGAGAGAAAAAGCATGACACCATGTTTTATATTTCTGCTTAAAAAACTGCTTGTTCTACACTCTGTAATCCTAAAGGAGGGAAGGGCTAGGAAGAAAATAAATCAATAAAACTCAAACACAACCCATCTGTGAAACATTGCTAATGACAGCCTCCTGAGCTTATCATGAAGAGGGCAGCGAGGCTGGATTTTCAGAGAAGATGAACAACGACACTCTTCCTTAAGTATCCCAGAAGTGTTCCAATTAAAGGAATTATTAGCCCTGAAAGATTATACATTCTGTTTACTTTCAGGGTGAAATATGCCTTTAATTTTCATATTACTTTAACTTTGAAGGTTGGGTTTCAGTATAAATGATTGTCTGTAGCCGACATAAGCTAAATAGGTTTAAACCAACAAAGAAAACCTGTCAAGTTCTGATAAACCAGCTGCAAGTGATAATAGCTAGGCCAGCATGCCGAGCTTCAAAGTAAAAGTTTTAATTGTGCTTGGGCCCAGTAAATTGATTTTGAGAGAAATCCCTTACACCTGGTAGTGATGGTACTCACATGAACAGAAGTTCAGTGCAGCGTCTACTCGATCAGATGTCTCACAATTTGCCATTTCAGATACTAACAAACCAGAAGAGAACACCCATTCTGATAAACCTTATTCTTTAAAGCTGATTTTGGAAACGTTGACCCATTGGTCTCTGTGTTTGAAAGTTTGACATCATTTCAGTTTTACAAGCACGGCGATGCTGCTTTCCACCAGTGGGAACCAGTATTTGAGATACTAATTTTTTAATGGGGAAAAATCACAATTTCCTGTGTTTTTCTCAATATTAGAGGAGAAGATAAGTTTGGAAGTACTAGGCAGTGCATGGCTAACATTTGGTGCCCAGAACATGTTAGATGCTCTGAAGCTGTTGTGAGCTTTGAATCTAAGTCCCTTGGGCTTCTGTGGGTTGAATCTTAGGAAACAGAAGTGGCCATGACCATACCTTTGGTCAAGGAAATAATTTTCTCCTTAGAGTGTTCCAAGTAGAACACGAGATGTGGTAAATGTTCTGTCACATGCTTATCCATGCTCTAGAAGGTCTTTGGGGGAGAGCTGGCCAAGTCCCCAGGGACTTGCATTTTCCAGGGCAAAGCAGACTCAGACTCACTAGATGGTGTTCACTGTCAAGAGCTTAAGCAGTACGAAATCAGACTTACCCCTTTTTGAAGGTGCCTGAACGCTGAGGCCCTTTCCTTTGCCGGTATTTTTAGCCTCTGTAGCACCTGACCTACTGTTCACTCTTCCTGTGTTTTTATTTTGAACCCCATCCCCGCTTTGGACTGGACTGAAACGGTACTCACTTATGTTTCCTGTTCGTTCATTATTTTCTCTTTGACTGGTATTTTTCCAGTTTTAAATCCTTGACCTGAGAACTCAGGTCTTCACTGTGGTCTTTTTCTTATAGATCCATTTTCAGGAACACATCTGCTGCATTTTATGAGTTCTGATTTCTCTCACGTTTCAAGTCTGCATCCCCAGCCATACTGGGGGCTCATGAGTAGCTTATTCGATAGTTGCAGGCCTGAGGACACAGCCCTCTCTCATAATGAGACAAGCCAAGGACAGAACAGCAGGGCTCTACTTATTGATCAAGTGAATGAACGACCAGAGTCATGTCTCTAGCCTGAGAGTTGTGACATCATGAACTGCCCAGGATGTCAGCAAGAGCTAGCTCTGCTAGCACTGATTCTGGAGTGCTGAATCTTACAAGCTTTCCATCCACATGAGGCTTTCGGATAAAGAACAAGAGATGCCATTGTCTCCTCTTGTAAGAACTGATGCAAATGGGCACATCAGTCACTGAGGCAGGTCAACATCCCTTGGGAAAGCTGTTTGTTCTGAAGCCTTAAAAGTAATCTAAAGCACTTCTCAGATTAACACAATGATCTCTTCAGCCGTTGTCCCTTCTCACCCTGTCCCTTCATCAATGACCCTTTTGGTCTTTGTCCGATCGCAACTCACCAGAGTGTGTTCTCTAACAGTGGCATTGCCCACTCTTACACATAGTACGTTTACGCTAATGGTCTCTATGGCCGCGTTCCACTCTCCTCCCTCCAGAGGGTACTCCCTTCATTCACAGGCTCTGTGGGCCTCATGTGAATTGTTTCAATGGAGACCATGAGGACCAAGGAGTTTCAGAGAGTCCAGACCAAGATCTCTCTAGCAAGACCTTAAACTCAACACACTGGGTAAAGAATTTAATTCCTCTCAGTATTTGAAGAACTTAACTGTTTTGAATATATATCATCTTTGAACCTAAGTCCTCCAGTTCATTTCCCAAATCCAAATCGTACTGTGTAACTTTTCATGCGACAGATTCCTCCTCCCTACAGTCAGCAGCTTGGAGGCCCTCCTCTCACCCTCGACAAGTCCGCAGTAATCAGAAAACTTGACCCTTTATTATCTAACAGCAATCGGGCTTTTTGCCAGAAGTAAGGAATGGACACGGAGTGGACACGGAGTGGACAGTGATTAATGAAGTCATGTATTGCTGTGATAAGATAACCCAAAGCTCAAATGACCTGGGTGGGGGGTTGGGGGGAGGGGAAACTCTTGCTAGTTCAGTTAAGTTTAAATCTAAAAGCTAGGTGTCTATTAAATAGGTGTATATTAACTATCACTTGATAAGATTTATTTTTGGTCTTGGTTTTGGTTTTGGAAACAAGGTCTTACCTAGCCCAGGCTGTCCTCCAGCTCTATGTATCCAGAGGGTAAACGCTGAACTTCTAACCTGCTGGGTAGTGCAATCACAGCCCCCATCACCACGCCCAGTTTATCTGGTGCTGGGAATTGAGCCAGGGCTTCCTACATTCGAGGCAAGCACCGTAGAGCTGTATCCCTGCTTCGAATGGTGACTGTACTGAGGAACTGTTCGTGTTTTCCAGACATTTTACTGATGTAAAGCACCATTTATAACAAAATATGTGATGTCTGATTGTTTTTCATAAATTTTAATGGATTATTTCATCAAGATGCCAACTGAAAGATCACTATAACATAATGTTTTAACTATACCTTGGGAGCGTTGGTGAATTGCTTGGGAAAGGGTAGAGAGATTACTGTCAGTGATACAATAAAATTCCTTCTTGCCACAAATGGTTAGTTAGAGAATCAAAGCTTCTGAAAACCTATAAGAGTGAATATTGAAATATAAGCTTTTCTCAGTATTTGTTCTAGACCTTAGTAATGTTTATCCACAGACACCTAAACTGGTGGAGAAAACAAGCAGTCTCATGAGAGAGGAGAAGCTGCTGAAGTGCTGGCTGTTAGGAGAGCTATCTCTCTTTAGAGACCACTTATATTTGCTTACTAAGAATTTTGAACATATAATCTGTCTGCGTTTTTCCACTGGCTATATAGTAAAGTATGTAGACCAGAAAATGAATCTGGATAATGTTATTTAATACTTAGATCATGTGGTTTTAGGAGACAAACAAAATTCTCAGCTTCTGGGCTTGTTTTTACTGTGGACAATAGGGCAGTTAGGAAAACATAATATGTATTAAGATAAATATTAACATATATCTTAATATTATATATATCTTAAAAGATAAAATTTGTGGGAAACATGAATAGAAATACAAATTCACGGACACAAAGGGATAAATGAAGTGACCACTAGAGAAGAACTTTTCATGTTTGTTCATTTGTTGGTTTTTGAGACAGGGTTTCACTGCAGCCCTGGCTGGCCTAGGACTCACTAGGATCACTGTGGCATCAAGCTCACAGAGATCCACCTGCCTCTGGCTCCTGAGTGCTGAAATTAAAGGTGTGCGCCACATCACTGGGCACACTCATATTTTTTTAAGATGATTCTAGCAAATACCAATTCTTTCTTAAGACTTATATCAATTGGGATTCCTTCACAGCAGGGCACATCTAAAGGAATAGTCTATAGGTTTTCTTCTGCATGAGTGCTTACATTATATTTTTCATTTTCAATTACTTAAACTTACACCAGATAACTTTGTGCCAACTTAAAAATGCATACAAATACATATATTTATATTCACAAATACATACCGCATTTCAGAAACTTCACTTAGAAAATTTAGCACATATGACAGCAGAAGGGAACAAAGCTAGAAACAAGGGCAGCAGCTAGTAACATGCAGAGAGGCATGGGATCAGACAGTGGCTGCCCAGACCAAAGTAGGCCTGTGAAGAGGTGCAGAAAGAGATGAATCCAAGAAATAGAGTACAGGTAGAATTCATCCCATATTGTAAGGGGTTCAATGTGGCGGTGTGAAAGCTGATGTCCAGGCTTCTACCTGGATACTAGAACAAGTAGCTCTTTTGATACAGCCTGAGACAACTACACTAGGGGATGAGAATGGAGCCTAAGGATGTGTGTGCCCCTCTTCCATGTGTGGAAACTGAGCCAGAAGAGGTTGGGATCGAAGTTTAACCTTGGCAGCCTTATTAATATATCACAAAGATCTGTGGAACTGGATGCAGAGTCTAAGTGAGATCACCCAAGAGGAGATGCAGAGCCTGGCATGGAACCAAACGAAGGTGATGTTTCTGAAAGGAAGTCCTGCACCGAGCCAGCACTGCTGAGAAGTGAAGGAGATGGGAAAGACCTGGGCCTGGGCGGCTCCCATGCAACAACGGACATATTGAAGTAACACTGAATACAATTTAATATCAACCATAAGGTTGAGTATGCACCAATATGTGAACCATTGCTAAGTAATATACCTTCATTTCCTATGTAGGTTGGAAATATGAGTAATTTATTAATTGAATGTAGTGTCTTGGTGCTTTGAATGACCTTTTTTTTTCCATGAAATTATAACTTTGCAAGCACACCATAGCATCAGTAATAGTGTCAGGCCTTGGCTCCTCTCCTGCTGTCCTCTGAGAGGCCCAACAAGCACCTGACTGAGACAGACAGAGATATTTACACCCAACTGAAATGGGAACCCCTGTGACTGGATCAGGGAAAGGCTGGAAGAAGCTGAGGAGGAGGGGCCCAATAGGAAGACCAGCAGTCTCAGCTAACCCAGACAGACCCTTGAGGGCTCCCAGACACTGAGCCACCAACCAGGCAGCACACAGGAGCTGGTCTGAGGCCCCCGGCACACATACAGCAGAGGACTGCCCGGTCTGGCCTCCGTGGGAGAAGAGAGACTTGGGGCCCAGGGAGGGGGAGGCCTGGGGGTGGGGTGGGGGGTTTGTGAACATCCTTTTGTAGATGAGGGAGGAGGGATAGGGTGAAGCAAGTATAACTTTACGGTAACTACGCTTTGTCAGTGATGAAGATGCCTACTTAGTATAAAGCATTGCAGAGCAGGGTCATGAAGCATTCATGAAGCCAGATTCCAGAGCCTTAGGGGGAGTTAAGACATCCTTGAAAGACACCACTGTAGGTCAGAGATGGATATGCCATAGCAGACATTCATCCCCTTTAAGAAACAAATATGGCTAAATATTTTTATTCTTGAGGCTTCTGGTTTTTCTGCTGCTTGATTCTTGCTTTTTCTTTTCTTTCTTTCTTTCTTTCTTTCTATTTATTTATTTATTTATTTATTTATTTCTGGCAGACTCTCAGGTAGCACAGGCTGCCCTCCAACTTGCTACATAGCTGAGATGCCTTGAAACTCCTGCTGCTCCTGACTCTGCCTTCAGGCCTATGCCGCCATGTGCAGCCCTCTTTAATATGGCCTGTGACGCACTATCTGAGGAAACTGGCCTGACGCTTCAGAGAATGGATCTGCTTTCCTCCAATGACATCAGCACTTTTTCCACCAATCATTTATTTAAGAGAAAAACACACAGCTAATTTTTTTTAAATTACAAAATCATGAAGATAGTAGCCTATCTCCTATTTTGGATATTTGCACATCAGATAATCTGCAGGGAACTCACCATGATAGACAGTGTGTTGCATTTCCTATTCGGATCAGTTTGTATTTACAATGGGACTAATGAAGTCTAGAGGGAAAGCTAACTGGCTGTTCACTCAGATGTGATTCTCTTTTCTTGGCTGCTTCCTGCCTGTGGTCTTGAACTGTACCCTCTCTCCCTTCTTAACCTCTTGAGTATAAAATGCATAATTAGAGAGGAGTCTGAAATCACCTTCGTTCTCTTTGGAGGAGTTGTGCAATTAAAAAGTTAAGAATCTGCTCAGATGTTTGAGGAGCACGGATTATACTGAACAATCCACCCTTAAAAATTAAATAGAATGTTATAATCACAAATAGCTCTGCCTTGCAGTCATCTCTGTAATTCTATCTAACATTCATATTGTCGTTTGATTAGTTAATCATCCATTTTCAAAGGTGTGAATGTGTCTTCACACTTCTGCTAAGACAGTGTTAACTATGAAACTATAGATAGCAATAGAGATTAATTACCCATTGCACAAGTTCCCACACCTTGTGCTTACCAGATAGAGGAAGAGACTGCACATCTTAATACAGGTGTGATTTCAAAAAACAGGGGGAAAATTCTTGGTCAAATGAGTTCAAGGAGTCCTTCAGCTCAGCGTGCCTTTAAACGTTAACTGCTTTACACGTTTAATTCTATTTCATAAAACAATGGAGTAGATCTGTACAAGTCTGTGTGAGAGTGAATGGAAGGGGACAGTCAACAGACGTGTCAGTCTTTCATGGAATTAGAAAACAGAACAGAAACTTGATCGGGTTTTAACAGTTTCCCTAGCTTCAGTAGAGCAAAGCCAGAAACTGGGAGCTCACCCTCTGAAATATTAATTAAATAAGTAAGCATGTGTCTAAAAGTCAGGTAACTCAAAATAACAACCACAATAATGGGAGAGCTTGCAAGCATTGTAGCTGTAATAAGCTCTCTCCAACTGGCTTTTGATTTCCCCAATGACGAACTCTGTTAATTTAGAATCTGGCTCACTGGGTCTCAGGGGACCTGACTTTTCTGTCTCAATGAATTAGTGTTGAAATGTGGGGTAGCATGCCAGAAGAGAACGGAGGGCAGAGTGTGGTAATGCAGGCCTGCCATCCCAGAAGGTAGCAAAGGGATCAGGAGTTCAAGGCCAGCCTTGGATACATAGCATGTTGGAGGCCAGCCTGGGATATGTGAGCTCCTGTCTCAAAGGAAGAAAGAGGGAGTGGATGAGGACTTTAACCATCTTCATTCAGAGAAGCTCATATGCGTGTCCAAAGTATTTCTAGGCCGTCGCTAGCTTTGGTCCTACACCAGCACCGTGGGACTGATCCCTGATATGCTATCAGTCTTATTTATGCCAAATACTAACTGAACTAAAATGTCCTCCTCTTTACTAAAACCATGTCTTCTTCATGTCAGTGTTTTCTCCCCACTGTAGCTACTCGGGCGCAAGCATTCCCCAGTGTGACTTCGCATGGACTCTGGCAAGTTTCGAGAACTCTGAGCAGATCTTCCCTGTCTTCAGTTGTAAACACATAGCCCCAAATTGCTGCTTTTCTCCTGGTTTGAGTGTGACACTATGCGATCAGATGCTAAGCAACTAGGTTTTGTAGAAGCAGGAAAATGAAATAAGAGCCAAACGGTGGCCGGGTGCATGAGGCGCTATCTAAAACAACACGAAGAATCCGATGGCTGGAAGAAAGAACCTTACATTCAAACACTTCCAACCAGTCTGTGGGGAGCCTCCTATATGGCATCATTGCAATGGCCAGTCAACACATTTGATTACTCTTCCCTAGTCTAAGTTTGTAACCCCATTTTTGTGCATAGGATGGCCATCATTTATTAGTCAAAATGCCCATGGCCTTAGGACATGTTAGCTCTCAGGCATGTCATGAGTTCATCAGACACCTGAGAATGCTTGGGCCAGCAGTGTCACTGACATGCTTACAGCCTCAAACATCAACCAAGCAAACAATAAATAAGGAAAATTGGCTTAGCTTAAATATGACCGAGGCCGGAGCAGAGGCTGACGTCTATCAAAGAGATTCAGCGGGCCTGCCTCTGGAGAGAGGGAAGTTCCAAGCTCTCATGGACCTACTCCGACCCTCTGCTTGTCCAGCAAGATGCCTACAAAGGAGCAAGCACTCAAGGGTGGAAAGGCATGGCTGTGGGGCCCGGGATGTCTTTCCTGAAACAGACCTTCAGATTCAGACGATCAACTCCAGAAGTAGAGTACCATCATTGAACCCAAAAGACACACTTTGTAGTGTGCCCGGTGAAATCAATGTCTTCAGGCCCTCTAATATGAGACAAAATGAAATATGTTTAACTTACCCTAAATCATAGTTTGTTCCAAAAACTGATTCTCTGGAGTATTGGAAAGATGACCTTTCTCCTTTTTCCATGGTTCTGGGAATGGAGCTCAAGACCTTAGGAAGGACAGGCAAGTGTTCTTCCAACAAAACCCACTTCTAGCCCCAAAGCATATCGTAGGCTGGCTGGCAACTCAAAAATCCTCTTCCCTCATCTTCAGAGCATTTATTGCTGCCATGTGTCACTGTAGCTAGCTTTACTCTTGTAGTAGTGTGAGCCAGAGAGCACCTTGTGGATGACGTAAATCTCCATTGCATCCCTGTGTTTGGACCATTCCCCAGAATAAACTGACACCTGCTAGAATCATGCAAAGATTTAGGAATGAAAATCAGTGCTGTCCTAAAGTAAACTCACATGCATCAGTGTCCTTCCAAATCACTGTTCACCGCTTATAACAGTGACATAGACATAGTCATCTATCAAGTCATTAATGAACTGTATGTGTGGCTGTTCTCTCATAAGAGTATACCACCACATGAAGCCATGGAATCACCCACTTCTCAGAGCAGATCCTTTTGATAAATAACACTTGGCTGCATCTGAGGGCCAACAACAAAATCAAATCAGCTCAGTTAGTAGATCTCAGTTCTCTTTGTTTTGTTGTTATTGTGTGCTACAAATAAGTCCAGCACTCAGAAACAGAGACAGGGGCATCTCTGTGAGTTTGAGGCCAGCCTGATCTCCAGAGCTAGTTCTAGGACAGCCAAGCCAAGGTTCACAAAAAAAATCCTGTCTCAAAAAACAAAACAAAAGCTTCCTATAGGAATAATGACAAACATTATCACATATTTATGTCATATATAGATATATATATTATTATATTTTTACTAAGTGCTGGACTTCATCATCTGAATTTAATCACCACATCAAAGTAAAATAAAATCATCAATTTAATCATATCTAAATATGTTCACCATTTATAAGATGAAGAAAGTGAATTTCAGAAATCTTGAGTAGGTTACATACACAGAAATTACTCATATCAGCTAAAACGTGGGGCTGAGAGATAGCTACTGGTAGAGTGCTTGTCTGTCATGCACAATGGTTTCGATCCCCATCACTACATAAAACAGGTCTGTGCCTGTAGTCACAACACTTGGGAGGTAGGTATAGGAGGATCAGATGTTCAAGATCACCCCCAGCTACATACATAGTGAGTTAGAGATCAGTCTGGGGTACATGAGACTTTGTCTCATCAAAACCTTAACTAAATGTGGAGTGTTCTCACTTGTGCCTGGATGGGGAAGGATGGTGACACTGTGCCTCATGTAGTGTGCCACCTTGTACCATGAATGACATAAAGCCTCCGAGGACTGTCTCCCAGTAAGCCATGTCTTCTTGTTCTTTTCTTGCAGCCCACTCATCACAAATAGAATGTAACAGAGTAATGTTCACTATGGCTTCAAGGCTAGGCCAGAAGCTTAGTAACTGCTGCTTTGTTTCGCTGGAACACTCTGGAGTCTTGGTATACTGGCCCCGCCCAAGTTCCTGTGAGTACTGTTTGAAGGCATTGTTGTGATGTAATTTTTTTTTCTTTTTTGAGACAAGGTCTCATGTAGCCCAGGCTAGTCTCAAACTCATATTGTAGCCAAGGACAGTTTTAAACTCCTGATCCTTACACCTCTACCTCCTGAGTGTTGTGGTTACCAATACATGCAACCATGTCCAGTTTATATGGTGTTGGTTTTGTGCATGCTTTTCAAGTACTCAGCCAACAAAGCTTCATCTCTAGCCCCTTGATAGCGTTTTTGTACGTGGAAAGAGGCCGCTCCTTAACAACAACAAAACATGCACACTTGATGTTGCCATTGGGAGCCCTAAGAAAATAAATGATAGCACAACATTTGATCTTCCTGTTTATTAAATGCGTGGGAGAGACTGAGAAAGATGTACAGATAATGACAGAGACAGACAGACACTAGAAACAGAAAGGTTTATCTTCAAACCTGTGAAGTCAAGAATATTTTCTATTTCCTCTAAATTTGGCTCGCAACTTAACAGTTCCCGTTTCTTTCAACTTTCTCTTGAAGTTAAGAAGTCATGGTTAGAAGAAGCTACCAGCTGGCACTGTCTACACTGTGTGTGTGTCTACAGCCAAATCTCTGAGTGCTTTAAGTCACTGTTGTCTCCATTCCCTAGGTTACCACAGACAGCAGCACTGTCAGACTACACCACAAATGACAAAGGTGCCCTATTCATTCACAAACGACAAAGGTGTCCTATTCATTCTCCTCAAACAGAACACTCCTCACCGTGTCACCATGTCACCTCGCCCTTGTCACCGTGTCACCTCGCCCTTGTCGCCATGGTACTCGCCCTTGTCGCCACTGTCAATAGCCTCTTGGGTCTGTTGTGCTTTTGTTTAGAATTCCCTGAAGGCTCCCAATGCCAACATCAAGTGTGCATGTCTGTATGGGTTACCTGAAGCCACTACAGTGTTCTCAGAGTGATGGTAGTGTCAAAAATGGGCAAGCCTCCATGAGGGAGGTCCAGGTGTTGCTAGGAAAAGAGCTACCTGGCTGACAGTTCCCTGCTGAAGGCTTCCGGTCTTTCAGGAAGGGCCTGTCAGACAGCAACTCTTGACAGTTGGAATCATTCAGACAGTGTTCAAAGGGATTTCTTCTAACAAGGCTGTCCCATGAACAAAGGCCACACACTTTCTGAGATGAGTCCTTCAGTATCTGAGCCTGCTATGGGATATAACAACTGAAAGGTTCCCAAAGCCTTTCTGTTCAGCAGAAAGCTCTATTCAAGCATTTTAGAGATCCCAACAAAGGATTCACATGTACAGGAGGAAGGAGTTTGCCCGGACACTCCAGCAGCTGCAGGTAACCAGCACAACTGTGATCAAGACACGCTCCAGTCACGACACTACAGACAGCATGTCCTATGGCCTTGGAAAGCAGCCCTCGGCTTGGCTGAACTGTAAATGACCTGCACCTGCTGCATACAAGTCATGGGGGAGTACTTCCCCTGGTGGACCAGAAGTCTTGTGATTGGTGCATATCTCAGTCCCTCATCTGCTGCAGGGCTGGGCCACGATTGGTGCCAACACCTTCTAGTTCCTCCTTTCTGGCTATGGAAGGAGGCTTCCCTCACCTTTACAGTGTGCTTCTCTGATGTGCTTCTCTCTAGTGTTCTAACATTAGACCCATTGACAAGCTTCTCTGGATTGAGGTTCCTCACTCTAGAAAAAGATGAGCTGGCCCATAAAGAAGATGGGACAGAAATGTCAGTAGAGTGGTCACAGTGGTAAAAGCCAGAGCCTCATTTGTGGTGACCTTCAAATAGGAGCAATGTAGATTATTCCATTTCTTTGTACAGTAGCTAAGAGGGAACTGCATTCTTGCGACCGTGAGTCCCAGTACAAATAGTACAACATGATGGGGTTTACATGCTCTGTCCTCGAGCATCAGGCATCTGCTCCTGATGTCTCATGTTTGACGCTCCTCCACTCTGGAATCTGTTGCTTTTCCTTGTCACCTTCATCTTCCTTCCACATCAGCATTTTCCAAATCAAGCTTCAGATCGCGGTCTTAACAATTCATAAGCAATTAGAGCCACGCTTTATGTACAAGCACTTGCTGGTACTGTGCAAACTATATGGCATCGTCACTTCCGTAACTGGAAGACGTCACCTTGCCTTACATATTACATTATATTCCATTTAAAAGTAGGCAACTTAAGCTTCTTTCTTCCGTTTTTCTTCTTTTGCCCAAGCTAAGTTCACTGCACCTGGCATGTTCCAAATTTAACCCTGACACCTAGATAGAAAACTGACAAACAGGAAAAGACTAAAGGGAGCAATTCTTCCTATCACGTTTGAGACCATCAAAGCAGACCCTTTCATAACATTGGGTTTTGATTGGGGCAAGAAAGGGTGGGACAAGCACAGTGTCAATCACATTTATCTTGATCTCATCATAATGGAATCAACTAGCTCAGTACAGTCTCCTCTAGTTCTTGCTTTACAATTTGGTCTGAGTGGAATTCTTGACTGAGATTTGGTTTAGATCATTTTGCTCTTGCATCTCTTGCCTGCAAACTTAGAAAGCCAGCAATAATGAATAATGATGAAGTGCAACGTCTTCCTGTAAGACCTTCTGCCTGGACTTCAGTGAAGAATAATGGCATTTTCCCGTTTTCTTCATCCTTTAATGCAGAAGCCCAGCAAGTGTACATGTGCAGAGAGGAGTCTCGTGTCTGTTGACAGGCATGGCCCTGCGGCAAACCCCGAGACACAGATGCTTCCATCCCACAAGCAAGAGTGAACCTGGAAATAGCCAGAGACCTAGTTCGGACTGTTCAGTTGTGTTCAGTTGGTAACACGAAGACCATCTCTGCCTCTCCTCCTTAATCAGTATTCCTTCTTGTTATAAGAATAGTTCTTACGCTTGTGTGAAGCTCACACTGTAGAGGAGTCCTCCTGCCCTTGCTCCTTTGGCCTTAACTCATTCCCACACAAAGTAACCTACTCCACGAGCAATCCAGGAGAAGGGATCCTTCCGTTTCCTTGTATTTCTCAATTAAGTACAGTATGCATCAGACAACAGATTTTCTGTACCAATGAAGTTATACTTTGCACATTGTTCTAGAAAAACACATCATACTCTGAGATGGTTATCTCATTTGTCACTTTTCTGTGTCTTTAAACAATTTAAAGCAAAACGCTTGTGATTCATTCTTTACCTTTCACAAACAATAGAAATTAAAATGCTGCACATGGTGTCGAAGACCCTTTGCACCTGCTTGGAATTTCACTCTTCATCTTAAAAATATCTCTTGGGGGCATGCATGGGCAGTGAGATAGCCCAGTGGGGTGGTACTGTGTGGGCAGTGAGATAGCCCAGTGTGTGGTGGCGCTTGCCTTAAAGCATGATGGTCTGAATTTGACTCCATGTGGTGTAATGTGAGAACCAACCCCCCCAACCTGTCTCTGACCTCAACACATGTACCATGCTAGAGTAAACGAGAACTCACATACATATACGTGTACACAATCAATCAATCAATCAAAATGTTAAAAAGTTAAGTCTTTGGGTCACCATTGTTAACTACTTTATAAATAAATATAGTAATTCTTTATATTTCTTTGTCACTATGTACAATTTCATAACAAGTCATTGTATTGTTTTTGCATAATTACTTTAAACCAGATCTCACTGTATATAATATTCTACCATGTTTATTTAACCCCAAAAACTTATCACATAGACCAGTGTATTTAGTTAACATTTACAAACTTTATAGCCATTCTTTAAGTGAAATTTTAGTAAATTTTATTTAGTTTTTACTTTATTAATATTTACATTGTCTGTTTCATAGTTATAAGTAATGCTTGATACAAATCCTATATAACATAGTTCTTTGCAATAATAATTATACAAAACATTAGTCATGTTAATATGTAAGTATGTGCCTACAAACATTTATGAACTAGTAAGCCAGGATGTATAATCACTTATTTTAGTTAGGATTTTATTGCTGTGAACAGACACCATGACCAAGGCAGCTCTTATGAAAGAAAACATTTAATTGGGGCTGGCTTACAGTTTCAGAGGTCCAGTGCATTATCATCATGGCAGGAAGCATGGCAGCATCCAGGCAGACATGGTGCTGGAGGAGGAGCTCAGAGTTCTACATCTTGATCTGAAGGCAGCCAAAAAGAGACTCTTCTGCGGGCAGCCAGGAAGATACTATCCTCTGCAATGGGCAGAGCCTGTGCATAAGAGACCCCGAAGCTCACCTGAACAGTGACACACTTCCTCAACAAGGCCACACCTCCTAATAGTGCCACTCCCTATGGCCAAGCATTCAAGCTCATGAATCTATGGAAGCCATACCTATTCACACACTCTCAAAGTCAAAGTAAATGGATGGAACTTTGTCACTATATTTGACAAAGCAAAATTCTTTATTTTCCATAGCAACAATTTAAGTTAGTGAGAAGTGGACATTCTGAGCTTCAGATGCATATAATTTGGGTTGTTTTGTTTTGTTTTTTGAGACACAGTCCCACCAAGAGTCTTGGCTGGCCTCGGACTCAGAGATCTGCTTGCCGCTGCCTGTCTCCACGCCCAGACTATATACACTTTTTCCGGCTTATGTATACTTTTTTGTTTCAATAAATACCATTGAAAATGACCCTCAGCTTGTACAGCGTGCTAGGCTGCCTATGTTATATCACAGTTCATATGGTCTTTACTAAAATGTTCCTTCTAAGTACTATATCTTCTATGCTCAGCATACACAGGTATGTAGACAACACTTCAGTGTATTGATAGAAATACCCATGTTGTGCTATAAACTTCAGAAAGTTTATATAGACAGGCTAGCAAGATGTAGTATTAATCTTTCTTTGCCACAAATGATGGAGGTGTGCAGCATATGTAAGCATGTTATAATGCACATCTCAAAGCAGGAATTGCTTTGGGGTACTCGGTGTGTACCTTACTTAGGGATTCTATTGCAGCGATGAAACACCATGAGCTAAAGCAGCTTGGGAAGGAAAGGGTTTATTTCCCTCACAGGTCCATATAAAAGAAGGAGGTCAGGACACAGACTCAAGCAGAGCAGGAACCTGGAGGCAGGAGCTGATGCAGAGGCCATGGCGGGGTGCTGCCTACTGGCTTGCCCCCATGGCTTGCTCAGCCTGCTCTCTTATAAAAATAGGACCACTTGACAAGGAGTATCCCCACCCACAATGGGTGGGGCTCCCCCAGATGAATCGACACTTTAGAAAATGCTCTAAAGTCTTGCCTTCAGCCACATCGTCTGGAGACATTTTCTCAGTTGAGGCTCTGGTGACTCTAGCTTGAGTCAAGTTGACATAAAAACCAGCCAACACAACAGGTTAAGAGAAGGATTTACTCCCTGCTGTTGGTGGCAGCTTTGTATTTGGGAGAAGGCAAGATTACATTGGATCTTTATACGCGCTGGTAACATTTAAAGTGAGTCTCGATTTTATAGAAGATTAAAAATGGCCACAAGTTATTTAATGCCACTCCCATTGAATCTGGGCTAGCCTGTGACTGCTTGGGCATATAGACAGTGGTAGAAATGACATGTTAGTTAGTCTTGGATCTAGCCTGTTAGAGGGCTGGCAGCTTTAACCTTGTTCTCTAGAAACACTTGAGTTTCCAAGTGGCAGACTGGTACTCTTACTGGAAAATGACAGAGAAGACACAGTGAGCACACTCCTCTGGCTGTCACAGCCCATGCTCCAGGCATGTACAGAGTGCATGTGTCTTGCGTATTCCAGATCAACTTCAACCCTGCCTGAGGCCTGACCCAGAAAATAGTGAAACTCACTGAACTTGTCCATGCTTTAAATCAGCAAATCCTGGGATAATTTCCCATGCAGTGATAGGTAATTGGAACAGAAACTAACATATGAAGATGGTGTAAAAAGAGAAAAATTTGCAGTTGTAGTATGTGGATTCTCACGATGAGAGCGTTTACCTTATTATTCCGTGCAATGTGAACCCTTCAGTTACTTTACAGCACCGCACCCTCTCACATGTACCTTTGCTGTATCAGCATACTATTTTCGGAGTGAAAAATATATCCTCATGTAAAGCATCCCAAAATAAACTGTACCCAAGATAACTCAGCTTCTCTCTTTCCCTCCCTCCCAGCATCTCCCCACAATAAGCTCAGTGTTGTAGGGAGCAGAAAGGGAAGATCACTGAGGGATGCTCTCTACCAGCCTAGCTCCAGGTTTAGAGACTCTTTCCCAACGGAATAAGGTAGAGGATGATAGAGTCAAACACTCAAGGTCCTCCTCTCTCAGGCACACAGGCACTCACACATGCACATACTCACGTTTCAGAGCTAAACTTTCTTTTTAAGATAATTATCATATTTTTGAACTGAAGCAAGAAAAAGACATGACCAAGAAAATGGAACAAAGGAAGCAAGGAAGAAAATTCCTTAGTTTTGTGACCATAAACTTCTAGTGGCTTTGTATAATATCGCAGTGGTATTTTACAGACTATTAATATGCCTCTATATGTAGCATTAGCTTTCCTTCCCTGTATCCCTCCCTCTTTCCCTTCCTTTCCTCCTTCCTTCTTTTCTGTCAGAACTTTTAAAAGATTTAATATTGATTGCCTTGTGTTTTAAGAAACTATATTTTTACTTGACACATGTTAACAATACATTTGTATGGAGCATGACATTCCAATTCAGAAAAACACGTGGGAATGATGGTGTATCTACTGCCTCAAACATTTATTACTTGTGTTCAACACATTCAAACTCCTCTCTACGAGCATTTGTGAAATACTCAGCTAATCATTACCCTGATGAACTAAGCAGTTAGAAGTTATCCCCCCACCCAGCTACTCATTAACCAGCCTCCCTTCGTGGCCACCATCCCTTCTCAGGCTCGGGGCACCAGTGTTCTACCCTCTAGTTCTAAGAGGTCAGCTTTCTTAGTTTCCACTCACGAATGAGAATGCGTCATGTTTGCTTTACTGTCTAGCTCAGCCCACTTCACATTAATGCTCTCCACTTTTATACTTGGAACATTTATTTTTCATTTGTAGGTCTAATCAGTTAAAATCACAGCTACATTATTAATATGCCTCTTTGGCCCTGTCAAACTCTCCTTTGCTTCCTATTTTGATTAAGAGTTTCATTTTTATCTATTAGTTAAACAGCAGTTTGCGGAATGCTCACAGTCCTACCATAAGAGAAGCTAAGATGGTAATAGGTTATAACACTCATAGAAGTGATAGCCTGTTTGTTTACACAAATGTTAATCAAATAATCCAGCAGAGCTAGGAGTCATGAGAGTAATTGAGGAGACAATGTAAAAATGAAAAGGAGCATTTGCTGAATCTGTTGTCAAAGGCTAAGAGACATGTCCCTGATGAGGGGATATTTTAATCAAAATCTAAAGGATGAAGGTTAGATTTTCATTGACACTATAATAAAATTCTATGAATTTGGTGGCACAAATGCACATATACTCATTTCTGACTAATCTGGGACTCAGGTTTAAGATGAGTGAGGAGGGACGTGTTTGCTCTGGAAGCATTAAAGGAGATTCTGTCTCCTTGTTCTCCCTACTTCCTACAAATCACTGCCATTCCGTGACTCACTGCCCTTGTCTAATGATGACTGCACTCTGTGTTCTGCTTCTGTGGTCATAGCTCCATCCCTCTCTCTGACCCTCCTGCCTCTTCCATATAAGGGCCCTGATGGTTACAGCACCCTGCCTGGATAACACAACAAAACCTCTCATCCTGGAGGGTTTTTTTTTTTAAATGACATTAAAAAGTTCTTTGTGAGGTATGATGGTGCACAACTTTAATCCCAGCACCCAGGAGGCAGAGATTGGCAGATCTCTGTGAATTTGTGGTCACTATGGTCTACATAGCAAGTGAACTATCCATCCAAGCCTATGCAATGAGACTCTAACTCCAAATATTTACAGGTTTTAGAGACTGAATGAGAACATCTTTGGAGACATTTTTGTATGTTCCTGGTTTCAACTGAAAAGAAATGAGATGAAGGAGCTCTGCCTTGGAGCTGTAACCTCAGTAGGCTAAAGAGAAGGGCAGTCCTGAGTCTTATAGAAAAAAAATGCAGGCTCTTCCTCTGAGTTATACTTGTCATTATTTTATGAACCTTGTACAAATCTCTGCTTAGCAAGAAAAAGGCACTCAAATTAAATTTTAAGGTTGTGTCTAGCCCTGAAGTGCTGTGGTTTTCAAAATGTCCCAGTTAAAACTCTGTAATTACTTAAATCCTATATGAGATAATTATAGTCTTACCCACTACACAGAGTACACATGAAGAATTAAAAACCCGATTAATGAGTCTGGTGCATATGAAGTACCCACATAAACATAGGTTATTACCTAATACTACATACCTAAATCTTGCAGTGAGGAGGCATTACACTCAAAATGTGGGCTTTTAAGTGAAAAATGAGCAAGATGGAATTGAGTGGGGTGTCTGACAATACAGACTGAGAAGGAAACGGGGAACTAGGGAGTACAAAGGAGGAAGGAAAGGTATCTGATGGTGTCCCCGATGCATCTGGTTCAAATAGACAGGCAGGCTGAGTGCATATTAAGCAAATGGACCAGAATTCAAAAATTTCTGGGACTTCTGATCTGTTAGGCTATCCTTGATGGGGCTGAGGAATGAAGGACTCTAGACCCACATTATATTGTCAAAGGACAGGGAACCACTTACTCAGGCTAAACACTCAGTGTTGTCACACTGAGGTGACAAAGTATCACACTCAAGCACAGACAAGATCAATATTCTAACGAGTTCAGGTCTGGTTGAAATTCGTTAAGGCATAGAGGCTTTGTTGAAGTTGAACTTTAATGGCAATGTTTATGTCTTACAATGAAAGCGGTATACAAACTAGTAGGTCGCATTTAGTTCAGACTCCTTTGAATTTGCATTGCCTTGCACTGGGTTTCTCAGAAGACACTGAGATGACAAGATCTGCCGTGCACATAACTTGCTTGGGAAGTGAGCCCAGGAAACCCCAGCACACTGAATGGAAGCAGAAAAGTGATATAGAGAAGGGAGCCCTGGAGAGAGATGTCTTGGCAGTTAAGACCACTGGCTACTCTGCGGAGAATCTAGCTCAGTGTTGAGCATTCATATGGTCACTCACTGATGTCTTTAACTCCAGTTCCAAAGGACCCATTACCCTCATCTGGACTCTACTGGCTCATATGTACACATAAACTCATGCACACATGTGCATGCTTGCACGCACATGCACACACACACATATGAGGTTGAGGGAGAGATTAAGATTTAAAAGATATAAACAAGTAATCTTTTAAAAAAGAAATAGGGAAGGAAAAACAGCACTGGATGAACAGGGAATACATGCTGCTAAGGGAAACTAAGCCCAGTTCCACAGACTAGCCCTGGGAAATAGAGGGATTTCTGTAGAGTACCAGCATTCCAGTACCCATGTCTTTGGCTGAAGTATACTTAGGGGGAAGGAGGCTAGCATCTGTGACCCAAACTTGCAGAAAGCCCTCATGCTGTGCCTAAAGCAGCAGCCATGTGTGGGTAGACAGTGGAGAAACCCAGAGGCTTTGGGACTCTGCTACATCTTACACCTGACATCTTTGAATGTCCACTGCTTACATTGAAACACACAGGTAATGGCTTCAAAGTCATGGTTCACTGATGTCTCTTCTACATCACCACACTTTTTCTATAAACCGGTTGTCTGTGCATCTGTTTAAAATGTTTTCCATTGTGATACTATGCCTGGCTAATGTCTGACTTCCCTTTCTCTTCAGAGAAAAATCACTGCAATTACACTGCCTAGATTTCTCTTTATGGGGAGTCCATTGAAGATTTGGGGAGTAGGGTGGAGGAATGAGTGTGTGGATCAGTGGCTAGAGAGCTTGCCCAGCATCCACTGTGGGTTATGACCCCATGAGGCATGTGAGGGGTCATAAAAATATCATTAATGGTAAAAGGTTTCTGAATGTGTTCCCTGGTTAGTTTTTACTGTCCATCTGACACAATTAAGAGTCATGTAGGAAGAGGGAATCTCAGCTGAAGAATTGTCGCAATCAGATTGGACTATAGCCAATGTATGTGTATGAGATTGTCTTAGCTGATGATTGATGTACAGTCCAGTCCACCATAGGTAGCATCATACCTAGGAACGTGGTCCCAGGTTATATAAGAGAGCTATCTGAGCATGCCAGTCAGTGAGCAAGTAAACAATGTTCCTCTCGATGATGTCTGATTCAAGTTCCTGGCTGAGGTCCAGCCACGACTTCCCTCAGTCGTGGACAACAAACTGGGAAGCTGAAATAAATCCTTTCCTCCTCTAAGTTGCTCCCATCAGTATTTTGTCACATCAACAGAAAGCAAACTAGAAAGGCTGGGATGGACCCAACCATGTTGGTTTGTTGGAGGCTTGTGGACAGTTGGACTTGGAGCTGGAGAGCCAGTCACTGGTGGCCCAGAGTATATTGGTCTGTAGGAAGTTGGAAAATAAGAATTGAGAGAAATGTGGACAATGGATGCCTGGCCTGTGTCATTTCAAAGAGAAGCAAAGACCTGTTTGGGTGATGTTTCAGATTAGGAATCTGTGTATGCTTAGCTAGAGATGAAGAATCAGCTGTGAATAATAAAACCAGCACCACTGAAGCGAAGCCGTCTATGTTTTACTGGGACATTGGATGCTGGTCAGCTGGCACCAAAGGATCAGCAGGGACAAGTGAGAAACCATCATCATTGAAGTGAGATATTCTAGGAGAGTGTTCTCAACCTTCCTCACGTTGTGACCCTTTAACACCATGCCTCATATTGTGGTGAACCCCCTACTATAAGTGAAATGATTTTCATTGCTACTTCATAACTGTAATTTTGCTAGTTTTATGAACTGTAATGTAATAGTTTTAGAGACAGAATTCGCCAAAGGGATCACAGCCCACAGATTAAGAACTGCTGTTCTAGGAAGTATTTCCTCAGGGCCAGCACACAAAAACTATAGTCCATGGGTGTGAGTGTGTGTGTACAGGGGTAAGCATATATCTAAAGCTGGTAGCCAAGACATGGTAATACTTAAGAGTCTCCCACGTGATCCTGGTTTCGAAGGCATGAAAGATGCAAGATTGATGGAGTCATGGAGTGTGGCTGAGGTGTGGCCACTGGTGAACTTGTAGCCTCAGTAGCACTGGGGATTCCAAGATGTTGGAGACGCCAAGACCACACGACATCTACCAAGAACCCCAACAGATACGGAGTGGAGCTGGCCTGAGCCTACAAGACAATGTGTGCTATTGAAAAAGTAGAATTTCCCCAGCCCTTTGGAGCCCTGAAGATCATGAATGAATCTAAGATGCCAAACACTGAGCTACAGGATTTGTTTAAACTGCTGGACGTGCAGGTTTGCTTTAGTTTGATTGTTCCTCTATCCCGAAACTTCCTTTTTGAAATAATAAGTGTGTGTGTGTGTGTGTGTGTGTGTGTGTTTCCTGTGTGTATGTCTGTGCACTGTGTGCATGCATGATGCTCAGCGAGATGGGAAGAGGGTGTTGGAATCTTTGGAAATGGGGCTACAGATGGTTTGCTTTGGATGTCAGAGCTTGTTAGTATCTCTCACGGAAGCACCCTTTGTCTTTTGAGGGGTTTCCCAATCTTGTTGACTCACTGTTAAGATCTCGGTGTATACAATTCACAGTAAATGTAATGTATTCCGTGGCCATTGCAGTACATCCCACAGACAGACTGCAGTACACTAAACCCAGCTTCCCCTTCAGGTTATACCATCTAGCAATGGATGAATGCTCCACAAAGGCTTGCAGAATGAACGGATGAAATGGAGAGACCATCTTTATACTTCCATAAAGCAAACACAGATGTACACACTATGCTTTTAAGAATAACCGTGCACTTAGCAGCATCACATCAGGCACATTGCCTTGGAAAGAGAGCACACTGTGGACCTGTGGATATCTTTGACATTTGAAAATGAAGCAGAACCTATGTGAAGCAGGAGATCAGTAGCTAACACAGCCATCTGCAATTCAGTGCAAAGAGAGGTGTTGCCAGATTTAATGTACACACGGTGAACAGTTGAGCAGTGTAAGCAAGGCTCAGAGGCTCATAAGGAACAAAGCATACTTTGTATTTAAACCACATAAGCAACACTGCACTTCAAACTGAAAATATGTTCATTCCAACTAATGTAGTCCATTGCAAGATGCTCAGGAATGGTACCTGCCACCTCAGGATTCAACTTTTATGGCATTAGTTTGATCCCTAGAAGAGAAATACATATAATTTAACATTTAGCCATGCTCCACTCTGATATAATAACATCATATACTAATGTCTCCCAAAGGGAGAGAGACATGTCAAAATGAGACCTGGGGCAGAAAGGTGGCTCAGTTGGTAAGGGACTTGTCATTCAGGCATGGGGTTCTGGGTTCAATCCTAAGAATGCCCGTGCAAAAGGAAAGAAACAGAAAAAAAATGACTATAATCTAGCCCTGCAAAGCTAAGCAGATCTCTGGGGCTTGCTGGTCACTTTACCTAAATTGGCAAGCTCCAGGTCGATGAGAGACTCTATCTCAAATGACAAGGTAGACTGCTCCTGCAGAAGGCTCCTGAGGTTAACTTCTGGCCTACACACATGCACCCGAACACACTCATGAGTGCACAACATACACACACAGATACACACAGATACATACGAACTAGAGCACAGAGGTGTCCTTGCCTGCACCTTCTGTATGTAATTGGGTTTCCTTAGAATTGCATTATTGCAGAGGTGTCCTTGGATAGATGTCATCCTTTCTGTTCTGGTGGCAAATATCACTGTGTTTTTGTCCTTTCTGAAAGGGGACTTATTGATACAGATTTCAAGATGGTTTTTCAGTTGATTTTATTTGACATCACCAGCTTGGGCCATTTACCTAAAGCAGGGGTGGGGGGATAACTTCTAAGCACTGGTATACAGCTTACATGGTATATGTGACTTAAAATGAAATACTCTTTCTCTTTCACAGCTCATTTGCAAAGAGCAGAAGTGAGAGATCGGACCCTCCCAGAGATGGGGGTAAATCAGACGCTTTGAAATCCACAGTTCTCTGGGGAAGAAAATGGAAGTTAGTAAACAAATCAGAAGGGATCAGCCTTGAGGAAGATGGTGTTCTACTGTGAAACAATGTGGAGTAGTTTACCTGGGAGAGGAAGTCAAGAAATGCTGTGGCAATGGGCAAGTGGGAAGAGGTAAGCCACTCACAAAGGGCACTCTATAAATCTGCTTGCTGGAGCTGGGGTGCTTGCCTACCATGCTTCTCATAAACCGGGTGTGGTGGCACGTGCCTGTAATCCCAGCACTCAGGAAGTGGAGGAAGGAGGCTCAAGGTCATCTTTGTCTATAGGAAGAGCTGGAATTCCTGTGACCCTGTCTTAAAATCTAGGAGTCAATCAATTTGCAGGCTGAGTGACTGAATCCTCAAATAGCTAGCTGATGGGTGTGAGTTCACCGGATACATGGCGGCCTGGAGTTGAGGGTCAGTGTAGACACTTTCTAACCCAGTTGTGAAGAAACCACAGCAGCTACCTGCCAACTCTCATCAACCATTGGCTGAAGGCCGTTCCCACCGGCCTTCACCCCCACCACTTCCAGCCTTCAGAAAGCCCTCGAGCAGAGTCACAGGCACAGGGCACAGAGGGATAAACACAGGATGCAAAAGCCGGCAGCATCTGCTCCTGCCAGCAGTACATCCATAATTCCATCTTCAGAGTTTTCAAGCATCCGTACCGGCCCACAGACAAATCTAAAGTGAATGTGGCCTTCAAACCACTCGTCTCATAAACGCTAACAGTTGCTCCAACCCAGGAGCAGCGGTCTGGGGAATGAAATCCTTGTTTGTGGCTGCCCTCGGGACAAAAAAATGTCAACTCTAGAAACAAGCAGAGGCAGAGTGTGGTCCTTTGGGCAGTTCCACATCACAGTCCTCTGCATTTAAATTCTTCCAATGCTGTATCTTGCTTTGGTTGTTTTACAATGTAGGATAGGTTTTTCTGTGGGGGTTGGGGAGATCACTTTGTAGTCTTAGCCTAGAACTCACTAAATAGACTAAGTGGCCTCAGACTCACAGAAGTCCTTCTTCCTCTGCCTCCCAAGTGTAGGGATTAAAGGTGTCCGCCACCGCACCTAGACGGCCGGCTATTTTAAGTGGGAATGTCAAGTAGGAGGAACCTTTTCAAAGTCCTTTTTTTTTTTTTTCTTTAACTAGAAAGGTTAAAAGTGTATCATATGGGGTGAGGTATACTCCACACAAAATGAAGACCACTCATGTCAGTCCTGTGAGGACTGAGTCTTGGTCCACCCCCCAGATTCACATGTAAAAGTGACCTAATCTGGAAATAGGTCGTTGCAGGTGTAATTTGCAATTCGTCTGGGTTAGAAAGATGAGATCTTGTGGAATAGAGCGGGCTTTGTCACCTAATATGTCTTATGGAAAGGATTGTCATGTGGAGAACGTCCTGCACACAGAACATGTGAACACAGAAGCAAAGACTAGCAGGTTGTGTCAATAAACTATAAAACACCCAAGACTTTCTGACCATCCAGGAGCTGGGAGAAGCACGGAGCCCAGAATGAGCTAATACAATGACTCTAGCGGTCAGACCCTTTAGACGCTGGTAGCTGTCCGTGGTTCTGGTCCCTCATCCTTCATGGATCGCAGAGATTTGAGTCACTCACTGGAGTTGCTGGAGTGAATGACTTACGCAAATGTCTGTTTCACCAACGGATAGTTAGGCCTGGCCGGGTTTTTCAGGACAGAAAATTAGTTGAACTGAAAAAAAAAAACCATAACCCACTACAGCGAAGGCTGGAAATGGTTGGTGACTCCGTTTACTCCGTATGAATTCACAAGACAGGTTTTCTGCTTTTGCCTGTTAGCCACTTGTAACTTCCCATTTGCTGATGAGACTGGAGACCAGAGGGTGTGAGCAACAGAGGGAGGAAGCTGTTGAGGATGCAGCTCAGATGGGATTTCCATTCAACTCCAGCTCCCCAGCTTCATTTTAAAAGGAGCCTTTCAACCATTTTGCAAGAATCTCTTTCTAACGGATGCTTGAAAACTCTAGTGTGTGTCGGTATGGGCTTCATTCTAGAGGCGGAATATGTTGTTTTTAACAGTTTCAAAGTGAACTACAGAGCATCAGCATGATTTTATAATCACTTGTCAGGGAAGACTGCATTTCCAGATAGCATCATCGAAGACTATTTAAAACTTGACATGGGGGCCGAGGATGTGGCTCAGCTGACAGTCCTTGCATAGCATGCATGAAGCTCTGGGTTGGTTCCCCAGCACTGCGTAAGTTGGGAGTGGTGACACACCTGGAGTTCCAGTACTCTCACCCCTTGGAAGGCAGAAGCAGGAGGATCCAGAAGTCCAAGGCCATCTTCAAGTAACTTTGTGGCAAGTTTAAGGTCAGCCTGGGCAACTTGGATTTTGATGTCTGAGAAAGTCCATTGTGGGTGTCAAATATCACAGGGATGTGGTGGGAGGAGGGTGGATGGGGAGGCTCTTTCAGGTTCCAAGATGATGCAATACGGAGGGAAGGGCAAGGCATTTGGATCCAGGGCCTTAGACAGCTGCAGCAGGCCTTAAACAGCTGTGGAGCCAAGGCCTTAGACAGCTGTGGAGCCAGGGCCTTAGACAGCTGCAGCAGGCCCTAGGGAGCTTCAGAGGCAGGACCTTGGACAGCTGCGTGACCAGGACCTTGGACAGCTGCGGCAGGTCTTAGACAGCTGCAGCAGGCCCTAGGGAGCTTCAGAGGCAGAACCTTAGACAGCTGCGGGACCAGGACCTTGGACAGCTGCGGCAGGCTTTAGACTGCTGCGGAGCCAAGGCTTTAGACAGCTGTGGAGCCAGGGCCTTAGACAGCTGTGGAGCCAGGGCCTTAGACAGC
>JADRCH010000034.1:1634953-1664135 GCA_019843965.1 Rhynchomys soricoides | reverse complement strand
TGGAGCCAGGGCCTTAGACAGCTGTGGAGCCAGGGCCTTAGACAGCCGTGGAGCCAGGGTCTTAGACAGCTGTAGAGCCAGGGTCTTAGACAGCTGTAGAGCCAGGGCCTTAGACAGCTGTGGAGCCAGGGCCTTAGACAGCTGTGGCAGGCCCTACTGCTACAGAGCACCTTCAGATTGTGGCTGAAACATCTTAAACTTGAGCAAAATTCTAAAATGGTCACTATTAACAATGAGTGAATGAAGCAGGGCTGAAGAGCATTCACCATTTAAAACAAGGATCATCTTGAACCAGGCTGGGCATTTGGTCAGTTTTTCTTTAAGGTCCAGCTTGTCCCCTGGTCACTCCTCTGAGGTCAGCCCCCCTGCAAGCCCTCCGGTTGCTCCCCTTGACCATCAACCTGGCGGCCTGGCTGGTCTTCCCACTCAGTCTTCTCCTCACCTCTCTTTCTCATTTTTCAGACTTTTTAATTCAAACTTCTCTTCTGTAATGGAAGTATTTTTCCTTCTCCTCCTTCTCTTTCTCCTTTTCTTTTTTGAGACAAAATTCCACGCAGTTCAGGCTGGCCTCAAACTCACTATGAAGATGACCTCATAGTCCAAGACCCTCCTGTTCCCTGCCTTCCCGTTCCTGGGATTACAGGTATGAGGCACCATTCCTACCTGGTCGCCTCTGTGTCCACGGTAGTATGTGACATGCTGTGATCATTACTTGCTTGATGTGTTGTGTTTTGTTGTTTTTTTTTCTGCTAAACTGCCAGCTTCTTTGGAGCTAGGAAGATGTTCAGTGGGTAAAGAGCTTTCTATACAATTGTAAGGACTTGAGTTCAAATCTTGTGTACCCATGTAAAAGCCAGGCACGGTGACATGTGTCTATGACCTCAGCACTGGGGAGGCAGAGACATTAGGACCCCCAAGGTTTGCTGGCCAGCAGGCCTGGCTAAGTCAGTGATCTCCAGGTTCACTGAGAGACCCTGTCTAACAAATATGGGAAAGAATGAGAAAGGAAAAGAAGCCGATATCGACTCTAGCCTCCACCCGTGCAGGTACAGGCTTTTCTTCTCACACGTGCACACACACAAGCACACATGCGCACACACATAAAAATAAAAACGAAATGAAATACCAGCTCCCTCAGAAAGAGGCCATGCCTTTTGAGTGAAGCTCTGTATTCTGATGCCTGGGATGCTGTCTACCACACAGCGAGTGGGAAAGAACACAATGGCCAGCCTTCTCCTTGCTTCTGCTCCACTCTGGCGCTCTCTTGGGTTTTTAGCATCTCTGCCTTCATCCTAAAAATGTAACAGTTCCACACACCATGCATCAGCACAGGATTTATCACCACCCCCTGATTCATTCTCAATCTCTAGATGTCAGGAGAGCCTGCCGTGCACATAGCCGTGCCAAGACGAAAGCCTTCAGCATCTTTCCAGTTCTCGACATCTAGTGGTGATCTAAGTCACCACATGTGGCACTTGTTTTAAAGGGTCTTCATTTTTTTCTCCTGTGCCCTGTGCCAGATATCTGTTCTCTTGTCCTCATAACAGAAAGTCTCCTTATTGCTGTTATTATGGTCAAAATTGGTAAATGCACCTGCTGTCAGATTTCAGTGGATCTCATGGTGTGCGGTCAGCTGTTGTTTGAATCCACTGATGTCAGCAGTAGAAGATTGGGAGACTCTCCTTGGCAAACAGTTTCTTAGGGCACACAGAGGCTAGTACATGGTTCTAGAAGCAACCTAGGTATGAACTGAAATTGCGGTGCTGTGTGAAAACTTGATACTTAAACCAAAATCGGGAGAGTGACGTGTAGTAACGTCAAAGGCTAATGAGAAATAAGTATAAACCTGTCACTCTCTTGAGTTGGACCAATAACTGTGTTCCTAATTCTGTGGGGGGGAGGGAGGTCACGCATCATCTAGGATGCCCTCAGACTATGTCATAGCACCTAAGGTTGACCTTAAACCCATTAAGTGCTAAAGTTACAGGTGTGTACCACCATGCTTAGCAAGTTTCTAATTCCCCTCCTCCTCTCTTGTTTGGTTGGTTTGGTTGATTGTTTTTTGAGGCAGGGCCTCATATACACTAGGCTGGACTCAAGTTTTATTTATCAAAGAGGATGACCTTGAAGTATCACCTCCCCCTCTTGGAGTTGGGATCATAGGCATGTGACACCGTATATTTGGTCAGTGCAGTGCTGGAGATTGACCCAGGGCCTCACGAATGCTAAGACAAGCACTCTATCATGTGAGCTACAACCCCGCTTCCTTAATTCTTTTAAAGAATGTACTTGTACATAAACCATCCCTCACCAGTCTTAAGAGAGAAACCAGACAGTAAGCGCCCTGTATCAGAATTTCTGAAGGTCAATCTTCAGCTTCAACATGAGTGGTTTGTGAGGACTGGAGGAAGCCCTGAGTGGGAGAAGCTCCAAGAGAGTGAGTGTTGTTGACATGGGCAAAGCCATGTCCAGGACCCTAGTAGCCTCAGATGCATGGGGAAATGGCAAACTCCCTGAAGACAGCTTCTGTAGAGATTTTAGCTAAGCATGCCTCCTCAACCCACTGTACACCATAAAGCCTACCTGCTTGTCTTTCTGTATGGAATAACCCTACCTCCCAGTTCAGCAACAACACAATAACAGAGCTGACCTCTGCTCAGCTGTGTCCAGTAAACACGCTGAGCTCCTCAGTTGCTGCAGTTTCTTCAGCAGAGAGCCCTGACCACCTGGTCCACCTTCTGTCTGTGTGCCTGTGTCTTTTCTTCATTCCCCCAGCGGTGCTGGATAGGCAGCTGTTACATAATCCAGGTTGAGCGGTTTCCTTGACAGCAAGATGAAGACAATAGGGAGGTTGTGCAAGAGACATGGCTAGCCCAGGGCTAAGCATGTACAAGTGCTCTTTCAGGACATGGCTAGCCCAGGGCTTAGCATGTACAAGGGCTCTTTCATGACATGCCTAGCCCCGGCTTAGCATGTACAAGCATGCTTTCTGTCATCATGGTCACCACTGGTCCTTGAATAGGAGACTTATTATCCAGGGTAGTGGATGACACAGGAAGAGAAATGCCCTCTTGGAATATATTTTTACACGTGTAACAAAACAATCAACCTTTTATTATACCTAAATGACACTTGGACTAGGGCCCGTCCTCCTCAGAAAAGGAAGAATTATGAAAAAAAAAATCAACCCTCAGGCTTTAAAACTGTTCAAAAAATCACTGCAGTAGGTTATCCTCCCACGAGTCTTGCTGTCATGATGTCATGAGCCAAAGGAGATACATTTCTTAAATGTTGTATTATGTTTTATCTATTTATTTTGTGTGTGGGTAAGGGAATTGTGTGTATGTGCATGTACCATGTACAGGTCAGAGAACAACTTGCCAGAATCTGTTCTCTCCTACCATGTGGCTCCAGTAATTGAATTCAGGCTATAAAGCTTGGAGACAAGGACCTTCACCCACCTAGCCATCTTGCTGACCCGAAGAGAATTTTTTTTCTTTTTAAAACACCACAGGAAAAACAAACATTAATCACAAGTGTAATCGGAGTCAAGCAAACGTTACAGCTCGGGAAGGAGCAACCTTGTCTGTGGCTGTCCTGACCTGCAGAGGTCACCCCGACAGTGGTAGTGGAGAGTGGGTCCTCTCAGAGCATCTCAGACCTTAGCTGAGTCTCGCTCTGTACACAGGCAGACACACACACACAACTACATTCTGTGAATCATATACAGATTTTTTTTTCTTTTAAAAACAAAGTCAGATATGATCTGTTATTTTTTAAGAATAGCCCAGGCAGTTTCTATGCGTCAAGAAATACTTAAATGACTCTTACTTTAAATGGCACCATGCCATTTTCTTTTGGACTTCTAGTAACTGTTATTCTACAGGTCCCTGAAGAATTAGGCTTCCTGGCTTCCACACCCTTCTGTTTCCCCTACTGCACTGGCACTCACCGTACAGGTGTTTGAAAATCCCAGCTAGAAGGTTCTGGAAACTCCAGGCTGGCAGAGGTAGGCGACTGGGTAGAACTAAGAGGGTTAGGGTGAGCTCTCTTCTGCCTGAGCTCTCTGCCTCACACCCACTAGTCATGTGATCAGCCACTCCGGCCACTGTGCCTCCCCTTCTCTGCCATGATGGATGGTGTCTTCTGACAGAATTAACCTGATTTAGGCTGCCACTGTCAGGTATTTGGCCACATAATGTAAAAATAACTAATATACCATGTTTCTTGATCTGATTGATGGGTCATCTGAGGCTTAGTAGGAGCTTGCAGGGATCCGAGTGTCTCTCCCCGAGTCCCAGGGCTGGGCTTGCAGCTTCACGCCACAGCATCTGGCTTCCACTTGGGATGGGACTAGATGTCTCGGAATTCTTTCCTGGAAGCTGTCTACTGGGGCTGGAGAGATAGTTCAGCTTTGAAAGCATGTATTTCTCTTGCAGATAGATCCTCTACTACATTTAGCCTGGGCTAAATGAAACTCTAACTGAAAAAAGCAAAACCAACCCCCAAAAGAGAAATCAGGAAAACTATGCTAGAAATTACATTTCTTGTTCCTGCATATCCTGGCTACTTCTCTCTGTTAAGTCTCTACATTTGTTGGTTATGTTGCCATTTTATCTTAAGCTTTGCTTCTCTCTCTCTCTCTCTCTCTCTCTCTCTCTCTCCTGATTTCCTGAGACAGGGCCTTATGTAGCCCAGGCTGGCCTTGAACTCTGATCCCTTGCCTCCAAGTCCTGGGATCACAGTACACCTTCGCTCCAGTCCCCTAAGTCCTTGCTTAGCGCCATCAAGATGCTTTACATGAAACCCATACCTAACTTCATCTCACTCTGACCATTTTTAATAGTGTTGTTTGTCTCATGTGTACATTAAGGAGATGAGCCATTTTGTGCTAAGTCTAAAGCATTTTACGGTGCCTGATGATTAAACCCCACGCTCTTGTTTATGGTGTCTGTCAGTGTACAACAAAACCACAGAACTTACACATGTTCCTCCGTAGTCAGTTCTTGGCAAACTTTGTAGTGATTTTCTCTGAAGTAAGATTATAAAACTACTTTTACTATATTGTCTTTTAGATCACTTACCCCAAAAAAAGATTTGTATATAAATTTATCTTTAACTAGATCATGTAAAGTAACTATAGTATTATTTCTTCAAATCAGATAAACAGTTTTCCCCAAAGTACTGAATAACGTGCCCTTTCTTTTTCAAAAGGCTGCAAGTCCCAAGTATAACATGGGATTGTTCTGGATGCTAATCTTCCATTGATTTTGGGTTTTCCTGCTCTGTCCAACTTAATATAGTAAGCTATGCTATACTAGCATAGTTCTTAAATTATCATAAGTTTTTAATAGCACGAAATAAATTATTCTGTCCATCCTAAAACTTGAAATGAGTAAATTGTGTGTCTTACCTAAATAAGTTTATGCATCTGTGTATAGTGCGTTTACTATCTAAAAATAACGAATATGTGCTTGCATGGCTTCGTAACTGGTATGTGTCAAGAAATCCACTTCCTTGTAGAGCCATTAGGACTGGTTCTGGCAGGAAAACAGCAGCATCTAAGATGATAGGAAATCTTAAAGGTCACCTGACAAGTACATTTTCTGCTTTCACGTAAAATCAGTTTTAAATTTCTCAACCCAGGGGCTTCAAAATCTACCTCCTTGCTTCCTTAACCCACCAGCCACATGCAGGTGATGAAATCTCCTGTGAGAACCCTGTTGAGAAGAGTTAATTGAGCTGGGTGCAGATGCCAGGGCACTGCCATCTGGGTCATAAACCTGATGGATAACAGTAAGTCATGCTCGCTAACATATCTTCAGCTTGAGGGCTGGGAGATGGCTTTAGTGCTTAAAGTGTTTGCCAAACTAGTGTGCAGTGTTGGGTTGGGATCCCCAGTAGCTGTAAATGCTGTAATTCCAGCACTGGAAGCTGGAGACAGGATCCCCAAGGCAAACTGGCCATTGTGATTAGCTGTGTTAGACAGCACCAGCCGTGAACCTCCACACTCATTTCCCCACATGAACAAGAGCATTGCACACAGACACACACATGTGCCCCACACAAGCGGAATCAGACATGTGCACGCATCACATACACAGCATGAGAAAGGTGAAAGGAAGAAAAATTATTGTTTTAAATATTTTGGGGGGTACAGTGAACTTTATTGATGGTATTCAAGAGAGTAGGGATGGCTCCCTAGGCCCCTCCTGTTATTATGGGGGTCTGGGGTGGAAATTGTGAGGGAGATGCTCAGTGTTGGGGCCGAGTTGGGACAGGGACTCCTCAGCAACCAAGGGTCTCTCTCTTGCTCTCGGTGTCCTTGCTGGGGTGGGTGGTCCAGGGTTTCTTACTCCTTGGAGGCCATGTCGGCCATGAGGTCCACGACCCTGTTGCTGTAGCCGTATTCATTGTCATGCCAGGAAATGAGCTTTACAGAGTTGTCATTGAGAGCAATGCCAGCCCCAGCATCAAAGGTGGAAGAGTAGGAGTTGCTGTTGAAGTCGCAGGAGACAACCTGGTCCTCAGCATAACCCAGGATGCCTTTCAGTGGGCCCTCAGATGCATGCTTCATCACCTTCTTGATGTCATCATACTTGGCAGGTTTCTCCAGGTGGCATGTCAGATCCAAAATGGATACATTGGGGGTAGGAACACGGAAGGCCATGCCAGTGAGCTTCCTGTTCAGCTCTGGGATGACCTTGTCCACAGCTTGGCAGCACCAGTGGATGCAGGGATGATGTTCTGGGCAGCCCCATGGCCATTCTGCCACAGCTTTCCAGAGGGGCCATCCACAGTCTTCTGAGTGGCAGTGATGGCATGTACCGTGGTCATGAGCCCTTCTACGATGCCAAAGTTGTCATGGATGACCTTGGCCATGGGAGCTAAGCAGTTGGTGGTGCAGGATGCATTACTGACAATCTTGAGTGAGTTGTCATATTTCTCATGGTTCACACCCATCACAAACATGGGGGCATTGACAGAAGGAGTAGAGATGATGACCCTTCAAGTGGGCCCCAGCCTTCTCCATAATGGTGAAGATGCCAGTAGACTCCATGACATACTCAGCACCAGCATCATCCCATTTGATGTTAGCAGGATCTTGCTCCTGGAAGATGGTGATGGGCTTCCCGTTGATGACAAGCTTCCCATTCTCAGCCTTGACTGAGCCGTTGAATTTGCTGTGGGTGGAGTCATACTTAAACATGTAGACCACGTAGTTGAGGTCACTGAAGGGATTGCTGATGGCAACAATCTCCACTTTGCCAAGAGCAGAGCAGAAGGCAGCCCTGGTAACCAGACGCCCAATACGGCCAAATTCGTTCACACCAACCTTCACCATCTTGTCTAGGGGACAAGGCTGGCACTGCACAAGAAGATGCAGAACAGGGAGGAGCAGAGAGCCTGTTTTAAATATCTTGTTCTCTGCATTGGTCATTCAGAGGCTGGCATTCTCACTCTTAGAACCACTGGTTTTACACAAGATCCATTTCTTCCTCATGTGCAGGACTGTTCCTAACTTTTCTGAAGTCCTGCCGTTTACACAGTCTGCTTGTGTTTTTTAGGCTTTGATGTGTCTGTTAGTTTGTGTTTCATGGGTTTTGGGTTCTTTGGTAAAACAATAAAAAATCTAAAACCTAGTTTTCTAGAGAAACAGGGAAGTGTAGTAAGGCGTTCTCTGATGTGGACATTGATTGCAGTGATATAGTGTGAAGAAAATTTAAAAAATCAGGAAATAATGATCCATGAGGCTATTAGCAAGAGAAAACCATTGCTGGGTATTTCCTGTTATTCCTAGAGTTGTTTCTGTTGTTTAAATGTTAGTGTTCTCAGTAGTAATAAATTAAACTGTATTCCCCACCTCTTTGTCTCCGAAACACTGACACGCACTTTTATCTTTAAGCTTTATTTGTTTTTGTTTACCTGCATGTAGGTGAGCCCATATGACTTTGTGTGTGAAACATGCATTAGCATCTCATAGTGGCCAGAAAAGGGCATGGCATAGCCTAGAACTAGGGTTACAAGCAGTCCTAAGCACCTGCTGTGGTGCTGGACGTCCTGAGCAAGCACCACGAGCACTCTTAACTGCTGAGCCATCTCTCCAAGCACCCCCACACTCGGACCAGCCATCTCCACTCTGGCCTCAGCTTCTGAAGATCAACATCCCACCATACAATCTCAGATTTAGAGATCTATACAAAAGTCATCTTAATTGCTTTCATTGTTTAGATTTGGACTTCTGAAAGTAAGCCTAGCTCCCCTCAACTCTTTACATTCTGTGCTCAAAATTGGCAGGAAATAGATGGGGCTGGAAAGCATTAAACTAGATAACTCAGATGAAAATAGGGGTTTTCTTTCATATTCAGATGCTATCTCATAGTGTTATGTATATGCATGTAAGTGGGCAAACACTGTGAAGCTGGAAAGGAGACCTTAGTGGGGGAGAAGAGATATTGAGGAGGGGGGAGAATGACAGGACACATAGGACAGGGGAGCAGAGAGGAGGCTCTGGGGTGGGGTTGAAAGACCTGGTTAAAGATGAGGGAGAAGAGGGAGGAAGGAGAATCCACGGAAGGGCTGAGGAGACAGCTCAGTGGGTAACAAGCATGGAGCCCTTAGCTTGGATTCCCAGCACCCATGTAAAGCCAGATGAGGTAGCACATGTCTGTGATGCTGGTGCTCCTATAGTCGGAAGAATGCAGGGACTACAGATGCTTACATGTGAGCTACTCAGGCATACACAGCAGTGAGAAGCAAGGAGCCCTGTCTCTGGCAAGCTAGAAGGTAGGTACTGACACCTGAGATTGCCTTCCCTCTTCCAACGCTCAGGTGGCCACTCACAAAAATGCATATGCACTTCAGACACACAGGCACACACACGTACATATACGCACATGCACACTTGCACACGTGCACACACATACCCTGAAGGGAGGTTTTATAATATTTCTGAAGCAGCAAAAGTCCAATGCACATTCACTTAAAATGTATTACTTTATATTTTGTGTTTGGGTGCACATACATCTTGTTACCGAGAAACCTCTCAAGCATAATGGTAGTTGAGGCTCATCCAGGTGCTTCCAAAGTCTTCAGTCAGAGTTCGTGCCAAGCAAGATGAGCCAGTGCTTCAGCCCATGCAGAAGGCTAAGGAGATCAGCATAGTTAGGCCAGACCCTAACCCACTGTCTCCTCACCTCTCAGCCAGCTCCTTCTCAAATTGTGTTTGATAATGAAGGAAGCATTTCTTAAGTGAAAAATAAGTCCTTTATACTTTTGAAATTACATTTTATCCTTAACAATACATACAGCCATGAAGCTGCAAAGGAAACACAAATGGGTTTATCTTGGGTAATTGGTCCTAAGTCTACAGCTTTGGTAAGGGGGAGGGGCGTGTTGATTGGCAAACAGGAGTCATGTGCCCAGTTCTGCGGCTGACCATGGACATCAGAGGAAAAGCAGAGATATATGCTAACAACTGGATGTCTTCCTGATTCAGCTTGGGGTTCCGGTGGTGTGTGGGCAATGTTGCCTGGAGTAACTACTTACACACTTGCTGAACTCAATGGGTCCACTTATTCACCGCTTTCCACCCAGGGTGAGTGAGAAGGTAAAACACACTTTTCTAATATGTTGAGCTATTTGATGGACTCATGAAGAAGACACCATCGGCGATCCACAATCGCCCTCTGGAAGAATTGCATCGCATTGACTGTGTGGATTGTGTGTACAAATGGAAGGAAATGGAAGGGGAAGAGATGACCCTATCCGTAGGACAAAATGTAGGGAGATAAGGGGGTACTTATCTGCTAGTTCAAAAGAGAAAATGTCCACTTGCTCCTCCTGACTGCCTGGTTCCTGGAAGGCTGCTCTGTGGGTGGTGGCATGGCTTTCCTGGCTCCTGAGTTTCTCCATGAGTGTTTTCTAACCCAGCAGGTTGACAGAGGAACAGAGAGAGGAAGACAGGAGGGTTGGGTACTGCTGGTCTAAGGCTATGCTTGCCAGTTGTGTGGCTTGCAGAAGCCACAGTCATTTTAGATTGCTTCAGCTCTACATTGAACACACAGCTTCTTCCTTTTGCCCATGCAAGCCTCAGACAGCCATTGGTGCTGATGACCCAGCCCTTGCTTGTTCTCATAAAACTTGTCCACACTGCATCAGAATCGCTGCAACGAACTTCATGTGGGCGTGTGCAAACGTGTTCATGAGTGCATGTGTGCATGTGTGTCAGTGTGTGCATATGTGTCTGCGTGTGCATGTGTGTGAGTGTGCACATGCACATGCCAGAGTTCAGCCTCATGTGTCCTTCCTTAACATGTCTTCCATGTTGTTTGTTGGTTTTGGTTGTGTTTTGTTTTATTTTGTTTTGAGGCAAGGCCTCTCACCTCTCACTGGACTAGCACTGACTGACAGAGGCTGGGCTGGCTGACCGGCAAGCTCCTGATGGGCTTTTCTCCATTTCCCCAGTCCAAGATCATGAGCTCATACCACCACACCCTGTCGCATGAATTCTGCTTCTTTAACTTGGGTCCTCATGTTTGCAAGTCAAGCACTCTGCTAACTGGGTCATCATCTCCATCCCTAACGAACCATTTTGGAAGGAAACCATGGAACTGCCCTAGCTGTTGTCTGTAGCTAGGGTGACAGAGCATGAATCTGGAAAAAAGAAAAAAGAAAAAAGAAAAATGTTGCTCTCATTGCCGTCGGAGCGAGTGCACATTGAGCTGGTTTGAATGGCTATCCTGTGAGCATTGTCATCAGCACCAGCCTCATCAGGTTCTTTGGTTTCAATGTGAATTACTTTTGCAAGGAAGGTAAGATGCATTATTCTCCTTTGACTGTGACATTTCCTCCGAGCCTGTTTATACCAATGCAGCTGCTGAGTAAGTTGGGCTTTTTCTTTAGTTCTCTGTTTTGTTTTCTTTCTCCACTTCTCTTTTCATTCTAAAGGCGCATATGCAAGTCATCTGACCCAGGTTGTGCATGAGCTCCACGGCATATGGTTGGGGAGAGAACATCGTATCTTTTGTTCAGTAGTTTTTGTATTCCTTCCCAGGCTTTTGCTTTTCTGGTCCTCAAATAAGGCTAATTACAAAAGGGGTAAAAAAATACATATATAAGAAAGAAAAAGAAAAAAGAAAAAGGAGGAGGGCCCGGTAGAGAGAGAGCCTTTAAAACCATTCCTTTTGCAAGAAGGGACAAAAGAATGCACCAAGGGTATGGCCAGTCCTCGACAAAGAGAAAAGAGAAAAACCACCTAATGAGGGTGTCGAGATAAGTACTTGTGAAGAAAACTGGCAAAAAAAGAGCTTTTAGTCTACAGTCCGTAAATAAATGTGCATCAGATGGGCACTAGCAGAGTTTTAACAAGGCAGGCCACAGAAACTACATCCTCCTATGCAAGAGCTGCATGCCATACAAAAGAAAAATCTCTCCTTCCAAGACATCCTCTCTCAATGTTAATTCAAGAGGCAATACCTGGAAATTAAGATGTTTTATTCACATCTCGGAATCCATTACGGCATGACTGCAACATAAAGAGCTGACTATGAGACATAATTACCAAGGCTGCTGGCTACACAGGGGGCAAAGACTGCCCGTGCACAACATGTGAACTTGTGTTTTGACTTTCAGAGTTCGAGGGGAAGTTGGTAAGGAGCCTTGGTAAGGGGTGCTTGGTCACAGACCATGGCATTTTTTGTAATTTTTACAGAAAGTTTCTAGGTTATCCTACCAGGTAATCAGATGTGGTTTTGCCACAGCCACAAAGCCATACCTGTGTGTATTTCTCCACAGCCTGATTAGATTTCAGTATACACACACACACACACACACAGAGAGAGAGAGAGAGAGAGAGAGAGAGAGAGAGAATGTTTTAGCTAGAATACAGGGATAGAAATGATGTCATCTCAGCTTTAGTGCGCTATTGTTAACTAATGTTTAATGATTTAACATTTGACTTACAGTATTTCATTTCGCGTGCTGTTATTATATGGTATATAAAATGAATATATGAGTATAGGTTTCCGTACAGTATTTCCTATTTGTTTGGGGATATTAGTGATTATTTCTAAGACCATGTACGTAAGAGCTATATCATGTTTACTAACTTCTCATGTTTATTTAAATTCTTTATTTTTTATTCTTGTACATATCTAATTTTTTAGAGATTATTTGTGTAAGTGTGTGTGCATACATATGTGCATGCATGAGAGAGAGAGACAGAGAGACAGAGAGAGACAGAGAGACAGAGACTCTATGTGCACATTAGTGTGTAGTGCCCTCAGAGGCCAGCAGAGGGCATCAGATACCCTGGAGCCCGAGTTACAGTACTTGTGAGTGGTCACCTGATAAGGACTCTGGGAAAACACCCATTCTCTTGGTCCCTGCGCCTTCTCCTACCCTGTCAGTATTTTCCTTTCTTTAGTGTTTCTTTTTCTTTTACATCATAATAACTGAGTTATTCATTTATGGATGAAGTTCAAAAGTTGCATCTTCCTTTCCTATTTGCATTCCAAAATCACTTAATTCCATGAAAATGAACAATTTTCTATACCTTAGATGCACTTAGATTTGAAATTCATCTTTAGATCTTTGCATCTGTTTGGCTGTCTCTCTCTCTTTCTCTCTGTGTGTGTGCATGTGAGTGTATGTGTGTGTGTGTGTATGTGTGTGTATGTGTGTATCTGTGCGTATCTGTGTGCACGTGCCTGTGTGTGCATGTGTGTGTGTGTGTGTGTGAGTGTGTGTAAGCTAAAGGTTTACATCATGTGACTTTTCAGTCATTCTCTTACACATTGAGTAGGATTGAACCTAGAGCTTGCTAGTCTGTGCAGCCAGCTTGCTCCAGGAACCTGCCTTCTAAGGGTTGGCATGGCTGCCATTCCCATCAGAGAACTGGGAATGAGTGTGTATTTCATTCAAGAACTCGGCATTGGGGCATGTAGTGAGGAGCACTGCTGTCTCTGGAATCAATGTAAGTGTTCAAATGGGCACTGATACACATGTATTTATTCTAAGTTTCTGAACTCCAGTCTTCACACTGGCATCACAAATGCTTTGACTTCAAGAGTCATTCCTGCCCTCCCTCTGTGGACCAGTGCTAGCCCACTGAGTCAGATTCAGCTTTTATTTTGACCTCTAATGTCCATCAACATTTGAGAAGCACTTTTTCAGTAGTTCCTCTCCTCACCTGAAGTTGGGAGTCTGGCTTTGTGGTTGGAAACAATGAGAGCACAATCACACAGAAGTACCTTCCCTGGCTTGCTCTGTGAGCGGGTGACAGTCCACCACGCAGTCAAGCGTGCTAGCTTTCCTCCCAGGCGGACTTGGTCCAACAGTCCCTCTGCTACTTACTGATCTATATCAGCAAACCATTTCACCCCTGAGACCTCACTTATCCCAACGCCATGTTCGTGGTGCTCGCCAGCACCTGCGGTGCTCCTGAGGGGGAGACAGGAGATCCAGACATTTAAAGTCATCTGCAGCTACTTATGGAGTTCAAATAAAAATACGAAGCCGGGCAGTGGTGGCGCACGCTTTTAATCCCAGCACTTGGGAGGTAGAGGCAGGCGGATTTCTGAGTTTGAGGCCAGCCTGGTCTACAGAGTGAGTTCCAGGACAGCCAGGGCTACACAGAGAAACCCTGTCTTGGGAAAAACAAACAAACAAACAACAAAACAACAACAAAAAAAGAGGAAAAGATTCTTCATGTTCATTTATGAGAGAGTAGCTTCTCGTTGAGACAGTGAAGGTGTTTTAGTCTCCTGGAGACTGATGAGATACCTAAGTCTGGTGAACTTCTGAGCAGTTCTTCATTACACCGACCCATTCCACATACTGCAGTACAACTGGTCTCCCTGGCACTGGCTTCTAAGAGCCAGTGGTGCCATCCAGTAACTGAGACTACCAAATACACCCCTACCCCCACCACACACAGACATAGACATTTGCACACGCACCACATGCATGCACATGCACACACACACATACCACATACACCACACACATGCATGTACACACACACCACACACACACACACACACACACACACACACCCTCCCTCCAAAACATTACTGCTCCAGTGGAACACTGCTGTTTTCTTCCAAATATTACATCTCTTGGTATGTTAGCATTTAGCTGACAAGTGCTATTGTCTGGTGTTTTGTGCCATAGGAGAAGAGAGGATATTCAAAAATTAGTTACATTGTTACATAAAACACACCAGTCTAAACTATTATAGAGTAAGACTAGGTATAAAGAACAGCTTCACATCTGTAGTTCAAGACAGGAAGCTCTCCTTCTGTCTAGCGATACTTTGAGTTACAATTCAGGACATTTTGCAGTGAGGCTGTGCCACTGGAAACTGTAATTGACTTTCTGAGAACAGACTTCATCTTTTCAGTGCCCCGAGGGTATGTGATCTTACATTAATACACACTTTGTCGAATCTGATTGCTTAATTAGGACCTAGAGTCCCTGTGATAGTTGGAAACGTCCCCCCCCCAAACAGAACTTTATAATACAACACAATTTCAGGATGAACAGTTTTTAAGACTGCAGAAGTCATTAATGCATTTCTGTTAACGTATAATTAAACACCACAGCAGATGTTCATCAAAGATGTCTTCAACAGATTTATTTGTTTGTTTGTTTGTTTATGTATCCTTGGGTACTGTGGTAACAGATTCAAGATGGAAGAGTTTTGAGAAAGTAACTGAATGATTTAATAAAAAGAAACTATTAAATACAGTTGCCCTTAATGCCTACTGGCTTCTGCTCTTTGTGTGAGTTGCCTGTGGGTTGCTCACTAAAGTTTCTCAGTGAGCCCTTGTCAACAGAAAACGTTCATGTGTCCCCTTGACACGCTTGCTTTTGGCAGGTCTGGGATTGTCTCAAATACTGACACTGTGGATGGTGTCCTGACTACTGCAAACGGCCAGGATCCTGCTTCCCTTTCCCAGAGCATAGTGCTGTTTCAGGAAGGAGCCAGACACTAATCAGCATCTGCATCTGAGTGAGAGCAGTGGAATGCAGGTGGAAGGGAGGGAGGCACACTACCTCCCACATCTGGCTTGCAACGCCTGGACTGTACCCTCTAGACTCCCTTAGCTTTCACCTGCCACAGCCCCTGATGACCTTTTGGGATTCCACGTGTAGAAAATGGTGGAGCCTCTCAAATGTGGATCCCAAAATGACTGTACGGAGCAATGCCCCTCACCCTCCACCTGCATTGTTCTTCCTAGGAGTCAGAAGTACAAGTTCATTGGGAAATACATTTTTTTGTTTTGTTTTGTTTGAGACAGGGTTTCTCTGTGTAGCCCTGGCCGTCCTGGAACTCACTCTGTAGACCAGGCTGGCCTCGAACTAAGAAATCTGCCTGTCTCTGCCTCCCAAGTGCTGGGATTAAAGGCATGTGCCACCACTGCCTGACAGGAAATACATTCTTGTTCATAGCAGTGAAGTATAGAGTTAGGGTTTTTGTTTGTTTGTTTTTGTTTTTGTTTTATTACATCAGCTAGTACCTTAAGAGCTGTTTCTGGTTTACTGTCCTGGGTTCAAATCCTCAGGAAATAGCTAGAACTCAGCACATATTCTGTGAGCAATAAAAGCGCAGGGGTCACTACTGCAGAAAGAAGCAGATGGCCTGAAAGAATCCCTGATGTTCAGGAAAGTCAGGCAGAGCAGATCAGGGGTTAACTTAAAAGATGGGTAGGTAAGACTAGATTGAGCGCTGCTGTCTGTTCCTGGGACTCCTGGGCCAGGCTTTCCTTACGTGAGAGGAGAAGCTGAGAGTAATTTGGGGCTCTTGGTGGACAGATCCATGAAGATAACAGAATGCTAGGGCAATGCCACAGAGAAGGTACCAGGGCCATTAACATAGGAGGACAGGTTGTGAAGAAGAGGATTCTGGGTAACCACACACAACTGTAAGAAGTGCTCTTGCTGCAGTGGTAGGATGAGGAAAAGCTCACTGTAGGAGTGACCTCTGCCCTCTGAGGGAAACTGGTTCTGTCAGTGTCCATTGTCAGTAACAAAGCCTTCCCCAAGGGTGGGCCCCTGGGCTCTGCTCAGCCCCATGTGACCTTGCTGGAGACTTCCGTATTATCCACCTCAAGGTGCAAAGGATGTCCAGGATTGCTGGTAGATTAACCGACCTGGAGGCATCTGGGGTATGCTCCCTCCACACTGTCCCTCTGCTCACCGCTTCTCTGTGTTGCTAACATTTCAGCCTTTAATGGTGACACTTTGCAGCACACCTAGAACTATCAGCTTAGGGTCAAGCTCTCCGCTGATTAGTTTTGGTCAGGCAAAGCTGAACATGACATGAGCTGGGTAACATTCAAAGTACTTATTTCAAACACGCAAACAGCATGCCTGCTGTTGCAGGGTTTCTAGTTGTAAGTCATTTTCCTTTGAGCATGTGTCTTCTCCTTCTGACTGTCTCTCCTGTCAGGGGTCCACTAGACATTGCAAACAATTGAAACTGGGTATCCCACAGGTGTCTTTCTTAGAAAATTGAGCCACAAATCCTCTGTTAAACTAAGCTATAGATTATGACACCTTGTCTACAGTAGCACAGAGACTAAACAGTTGAGGCTGTGTGAGCCCTCAAAGTATAAAAATAACCAAAAATAAAATGGAAAGAAGTATACAAAAATGTGCTTCAGTAGAAACCTTACTTAAAAAATAGTCCATAAGCTATATTTGGCCCAGTGGCTGTCGTCTGAAAAAGTCCAATTTTAAGTACATCATCACTTCATGTACTTAGATTTAACTTCCCATGAAAACTTTATTTATTTCAAAAACTTCCTAATTTGCCACAATTGATATGAATATAGAAACAACTGAAGACACCCTGTTAAGGGTAATCCATTGCGTTTAGTGTCCGTATAGACTCTACTTGAAAGAAAAATTGCAGACGGAAACTTTGCATATGAGAAATGTTTTCTAAAGAAGAAATGAAAAAAAGTGATTTACAACATAATTATGGGGCAGGTTACAAACTTAGGGAGAAGACAAACTGGACTCAAACGAAGGTAACAAGGATTTGCTGTGTTCATTGTGGGTGTTTGCATGAGTCCCTGGGGTTATCATATGAACAGGATGCAGAGAGGCTCTGCCATCTGACTGCGCCGACTACTATTATTGAAACAGCCTCATTCAGTCTTAGGTTGGCCCCAAACACCCCACTTAGCATAACCTTGGACTTCTGATTCTCCTGCTCAGTGTCCTGAGTGCCAGCACTGGAGCAGTGTGTCACTGTGTCCTGCAGCACTTGAGGTATGTGCCACCATATCCTGCAGCATTAGAAGTGTGTGCCACCATGTCCTGCTTATCTGGTTCTAGGGATGGAACCCAGGGCCTTGTATTTGCCAGAAAACCTCTCTACCAGCTGAACCATACCAAGCCCACTATTTCTGAGTTTTTAAATTATCTTTCCAATTAACTGGGGTGCTGTGGGGGTGATAAGTACAGGTAGTAAAAGTCAGAAATAGTAAGTGCACCTGGGGGGAACTCTTAAGAGGAGCTGGGCGTGTCCCAGAGGTGTTAAGTAGACCATTGTCTTGGGCAGTGACTCAAATAAGGAGCTGGGGTGAGGGTCAGAAGCAGATTGAAAGGGACAGTGGAAAGCTTTGCATGCTGGGAAAGGACCGAGGTTGAGTCCATCAGGTGAAGGAAACTGCCAAAGAGCAGCATCTGAGCTGGACCAATCATTAGAAGATCGAGAGAGCCAGAGTCTGGAGGCTAGGGACACAGGCAAGCAACCCTGAACAGTACAGATAGTAAGGTTCAGGCAAGGGCAGTGCCAGGGTCAGACAGGGTTGTGAAACTGCTTGCTGTTTCTATAAACTCCTCTGAGTTAACAGTAGCATCTGCTGTCTGCCTGTGGCGCCGTTCCTTACTGGATGAAGAGCAGTGCAGCATTCACTGGCTGCTGACAATGGCTATTCTTGTGCTCTGCTCTGCTTTAATTATGTTTGACATTCATCACAAACCATTATCCAGTGGCAGCCAGTTGCCGATGCATAGCCTCATCAGAAGTCAAACAAAAGCAAGGACACAGGTAATTATGTAGCATGATATTATTATTACTTGGAAGTCAGGAGATATGTAGGTTGAATACATTTGTGGCTTCCTACCTCACAAGACGCTCATCTGTCTCCTTTTGATTCCATTGTAAGGACTCTCAGCCCATGATTTAATTACAAAATAGCCCAAACCAGGAACAGTTCAAAGGAATAAAGATGCTAAAATTAGACTGGAATCAGGAAGGTTACACCTGCTTATCCCGGATTTTTTTTGAAACATACAAATGTGAGAATTCTGTAGTAAGACCATGAACCTGCCAGGCTGTGTCTGTAATCAGCATCACACACACGAGCATATTTCAAGTACAGCCATCCAGCATTTTATCCTTAATCATTAGCCTGGGTTATTTTAAAGTCAGTCTCAGGTATCATTTTTATTTTCCATGCATGTACTTCAAAATAGATCTTAAATAGATAGCTTTGGGGATGAAGAGATGGCTCAGGGTTTAGATCATGCAGAGTTTTTGTGGAGGGCCAGATGGTGGTTCCCAGCACTCATGTCAGGAAACTCAGAACCACCCACTGGCAACTCCAGCTCCAGGGAATTTAACAAACTTCTGGCCTCCTTAAGTACCCACACAGAGATGTGCATACATATATGCAGATACACATACATGTAAATTTAAAGTAAAAGATAAAATATAAGAGAACTTTTTATTAGTGTATATGATACAAAGTACTGGGTTTCAGTTTTCATTGACATTTTTATACCTGTGAGTAATGTCACCCTTCTGTTACCATTTCTTTTATACCCATGTGTAATGTCACCCTTCTGTTACCATCTCATATCCCCAGTCTCTGTCCCATTGCATCTTTCATGTCCCTAGTAGTCTTCCTTTAACTTCCATAGCCTTTAGGTTTTTTTTTTTTTTTACATGTATTTAGTTAGTAGTTGGTGTGTATGATGGGTAGAACACATGTGGGAGTCGGGACAATTTTCAGAGTTCAATTCTCTATGGCATGTGGGACCTAGGGATCAAACAAACCCAGATCATCAGGCTTGACCACTGGTGCCTTTCCCACTGAAAGCTTTTGCTGGCCTTTCTCTTCACTTCTCTAGCTTCCTTGGCAGAGCTAATATACTTCTTAGCTACAATAGAGTTCTTTTAAGATGACTTATTTTGTTTAACATGGTGATTTCTACTTTCAGTCATTTTCCTGCTAAGAACAAATTTCACTCCTCTTTATGACAGAAAAAGCCAGACACTGTGCATAAGTTAATGGTCTTTCATGGGTAGGAAAGGTGGTTACTTACAAAACAACAGTAATCCTTTTAAGGCTTAGAAGCAAGTGATGTATACCTGATGCTCTGGCCTTCTCCACTGTTGCTGCCAGGACTGGATGACTTTCCCACATTTCTACTGTGATATACAGTGATTGACGGAATGAGTTTTATCTAAATTCCATTTCAGAGATTTCCCTGTAAAATCCAATCTCCCAGACCCCATGTGTGTTCATGTGCTTACATGCATATGTATATAAAAATGCACACCTTGTGTGTATGTGTGTGTGTGTGTGAGGGGGTATTGGGTGCAAGCATATATGAGGGCCAGAGGTCCACACTGGGTGCATTCTGAGGTTGCCCTCTACCTTATTTTTTTGAGATGGGATCTCTCAATGAACAGACAGTCTGGCTGGCCTGTAAAGCCAAGGAGCCTCACCTATCTCTACCTCTCCAGTGCTGGAATCACAGAGGCATGCCCCTGTAACCAGCTTTTACATGGGTTCTGGAAATCTAAATTAAATCCTCATGCCTGTGAAACAGATGCTTTACCAATTGAACCAAGCCACCAGCCCTGACACTTATTGTTCCACTAGTGAAGATGATATTGGTTTGTGACATCAACAACCCATAAATCTCCAGTAGCTCTTGATTTGCTCTTTCATATACTCTGCTCTTAAACTGGATATCTGTTCACACCTACTTCAAGTTCTGGACAAAATGGGGTTGGTCCTGAGTGGGTTCCAACCACCTGAAAACATCTTCCAAGGCCAAGGAGGTTGGGGTCTTGCAAACCATGACAAGACCTGCTGGAAGCTTGTGCTAGGAATGGGGAGGTGGGGTGGTATGGCATGCTATCCCTGTCAGGATGGAAGGTGCTCAGTAGGTCACAATACTAGCATGACCCTGCTTTACTTTCCTTCTTCTCTCTGTGTGGGCCTCACCTCACTCTCCTCGCTCAGTGGTGCACTGTGAGTGTGACTTTTGCTCTCATAAACCACGGTGCCATCTGCTCCTGCCTTCTCTCCTTTGATGTCATTCTACAGATGGCAAGGACAGGATGGAAGTGGCACTTGGTTGAGTATGACACTCTGGGTGCATCATGCCTGCCGTGCACTGGTGCTGCTGAAAACCAGTTTAGCCCAGTGTGAGCATAATAATGGACATTGCATCTTGACCTAGTGTCCATGATCCCAGTGGAAGGAGTCAGGAGTGCACGCACCCACTTCAAAACAAACAACTTAGAATGTGAGTGTGGACACACATGATGGATTGAAAGGTAACTGGATGGTTTCTAAGAATGGATGACAGCTTGCCAATAATAACTTACCAAGGCCCCAAAATACTGTGGGTAATTCAAACAATGGGAAGAGTCTTACAAGTGTGCTTGTTAATTTGACCATGTGTCAGCGTGAATTAGTCAACAGCTACAGCTAATGCAGGAAAGAGGAAAAATTAATATTCATCAGGCTCTTGTTTACACTCCTGTTGTCAAGGTCAATCAGTTTGCCTCGAGCACGAAATTCCCCTCTTATTAAAGTCATTAGTGCCCTTTAGTAAACGGGAACATGCGTTTTAAAGGTGTTTGATTTCCATGGACTCACATATAGAAAAATCCAGGCTTTCCTCATATTTTGTAGGATTTAAACACAAACCTTCATCTAGCCTGACAAGAGATACTTCATGGTGGAATTGTAGTTAAAAATGAAATTTATGTTAATGTAATTCATAATATTCTCAGTTGCACTAAAACTTTCATTTTTAACACAAACACTATATTCAGTTCCTCACTGTTGCTAGGAACTTGTAATACATTAAAAAATATATTTTAAATTTTGTTTACCTTGTATTCAAAATTTAATTGTTAGTAAGCAGATTGTGATTGAAAAGTTTTACTAAAGATCTGTGTCACTAGGATCCCCTAACTATAATACTAGCAAAGGGTATTTTCTTATGATAAATAAAAAGGTAACTTATGGTTCTGTCATGTCGCTGGACATTCCACCTGTACAGTCGTCTGACTCCTCAGCTGGGATCCACAGGCCCACAGATGGCATGAGAGGTGCTTCTGGAGGATTGATCGCATTTAATTGTCTATGAGTGAAAAGACACTAAACCTATATCTGCGCTAGAAATACCAGACTGTGTGGCTGAAATCTTGTTTTAGCTTCTCCGCTTTGCTGTCTACAATTGCCTTGTCTGTCAGCCATTGCAAGTATCAAATTAATATCTAAATCAATTAAGATGAAACTGAACCGAAAATTCAGCTTATCAGTCACATCATCATGTAGCTAGTTAAGTGTGCTGTATTATACAGAGCCAGGAGAAAGTGCTCCTGTCATCTCAGCATATTTAACTGGGGAATGCTTATCTAACATTAATGTAGGAACTGGAGAGATATCTCAACAATTAGAAGTACAGACTGCTCTAGCAAAGGACCCAAGTTCCGTTCTCAGCAACCGCATTAGGCTCTTGTCTCAATCCCAAGAACATCTGTCCTTCAGTTGCTTCCCTGGAGATTTTTGTTTGTTTGTTTCAAATATGTGAATAAAATTATCTTTGACCTCTTTTCTTCAAAAGCAATCCTTGAGCAAAGACACATACAATAAACAAATAAACAAAAGAAAAAACTCTTTTATCAATGAATCTAGATGTTTGACTTGAATAAAGTAAGGAACACCGAAGGACATGGGGAAATTGTGATGATGATCAGGTGGGGGAAAAAATCATGTCTCAGTGACTGTGTGCATGTGTGTGTGTGTGTGTGTGTGTGTGTGTGTGTGCATGCATGTGTGTGCGAATCTCTGTGTGTGCTCATGGTGTGTGCATATGTGCATGTGTGCATGCGTGTGTGCTTGTGTGTGTGTGTATGTGCGTGTGTGCAGGCATGTTTGTGTGAGAGTCTCTGTGTGTGCTCATGGTATGTGCATGTGTGCATGCTTATGGTGTATGTATGTATGTGTGCATGTGTATGTGCTCATGGTGTGTGTGTGTGCATATATGCATGTGCATGCATGCATGCGTGTGTGTGTGTGTGTGTGTGCTTATGGTGTATGCACACATTCACACATGAAAGATAGCCTAGCAGTGGGCATACACTGCGTATATTTTTATGGGACTTCCTAAACTTTTTTCACTTCTGATATCTGTTCACTGGAGAATTTTTATGTGACCCTGGATATACAGAGTGTGCATGTGTGTGTGTGTGTGTGTGTGTGTGTGTGTATGCATGAATATATGCATAACAGGATAATAGGCATGTAACCAAAACATTTACCAATAAGCTATAAGTACATGCTCTTTAGTGCAAAGTGCAACTTGAGTCTTACATTCAGAACTGAGGCTACTTAAAGTAGCCTGACGCCACATAGGCAAAGAAACACCGTGTATCCATTGTACATGCTTTCTTTCTAATTGAGTTTGTTTCTCACACACTCAGAGACTGTTGACTGTTGTCACACTTTTCAAGGTCCCACCTTTCAGTCACATGATGCCAGTGGAGTTCCCACTCAGCATGTACTCTTTGGTCTATAGAACAGAGAAATGGCTTCAGAGCTGAAGGTATGTTCTAAAAAACAGTGGTCACCGCTCTTCACTGTGCTATGTGGTTGCCTTGTGCACTTTGTTCAAGAAGTGAAGTGGATTAGCAAACATGTGCCTGTGGATTGGGAACTCCAGGTGCATGGACAGACAGTGGAAGGAGACGGCACATGGAAACATCAGCCCCCAGGGCCTGAATGGAGGGAGGAGAGAAGTCGTGTGCTGTAGCAGGTGTGCATTTATATGATTGATTGATTAATTAATTAATTAATTAATTACAGTCTACAAAGAAGAAAAAAGAAGAGATGTAAAGATCTAATAATTGATCAGCAGACATCCCAGTGAGGAAACATGGAGAAAATGGTGTGAAGTCAGCTTAAATGTCAACTCAACACAATTTGGAATCCCCTCAAAAGAACGTCCCAGTGACTGGTTTGGATCTGGGAGGATCTATATCCTCCTAACTGTGGGGATCCCCACTAATGTGGGAAGATCCCAGCTCACTATGGGTGGCTCCATTCTTAAGGCAGGGTCCTGAACTATGCAAATGCAAGAACCAACTGAGCACAACAAGTGAGTGTGCACAAACTCATTCTCTCACCTTTGAGTGTGAGTGTGATGTGCCAGCTGCTTGTGCCCCTGCTGCCTCTGTGCATTTCTTGCCCTGATGGACTGTAACCAGAAAATGTGAACTGCATTAATCCCTTTTTTTTTCCAAGTAACTTATGTCAGGGTACTCATCCCAGCAACAGAAATGAAACCAGAACACAGGGTAAGAAGGAAACGTAAGAGTTTTCCTCCAAGTAAGTGATGCATAATGGCACAAGGCCTGAGAAACAAATACAGGCCAAAGCACGTACAGAAACTTCTTGGAGTGTTGATGACGAGAAAGGACTTAAGAAAGATGGGTTAGAGTTAAAACAGGAGTGTGTGTGTGTGTGTGTGTGTGTGTGTGTGTGTGTGTGTGTGTAATTGAGCTTCTCAATAGCAACTGTATCTGCTGTATAGAGAAATGTAGAGACAACTTTGTAACTACAGATAGTATATTACTATGCCTCCCTGGCTTGCTCCAAACCCACAATCCTTCTGCTTCAGCTTTCTGAGTGATGAGATTACATGTGTACACTACAGCTGGCTGAAAATAGCTTCTCTCTCTCTTCTCTCTCTTCTCTCTTTCTCTCTCTCTCTCTCTCTAATACTTTTAGTATTTTAGAATTTTATAGCTCTCTCTAGATCTACCCCCACCTTCCCAGCCCTTCCCATGTCTATTCCTCTTTTGGTTTTTGTTTTTCAATCCACTGAGACCAGTTCGTGCTGACCATATACTCCAAGATATGGGGCCATCCACCGGAGTGTGGTCAACATCCCAGGGGCCATACCATTAAAAAGGTGTCTCTTTCTCCACCAGAAGCCATCAACTGCCAATAGCTCTTCAGCTAAGGGTCTTTATATGATTTTTAAATATTGATCAAATGTCAGAGATGACATCCAAGAAAGCATGCCTTACCATGGCAAATACATAAAAGTGACTGTAGTCTTCTTGGAAGCTATTTAGCACGCTGTGAGATCTCAGGAGATGGCTCAGTCAGTAAAGTCAGGTTCTCAGTTTTGAGAACCTGAGTTGGATCGTAGCACCCACAGAGGGGAAAACAGCTGTGTATGGCAGTGTGCTCTTGTGGATCCTTGGTGCTTGCTAGCCAGACGGCCTTCCTGAATCTGTAAATCCCAGATTCCAGTGAAAGAGACCTTGTCTTAAGAATTATGTGCAGCCAGGGAGATGGTCAGCAGTTAAGCATGTACCATGTAAGCAGCACACATAAGGACAGGTGCTCCAGTCCTTAGTTCAGTGAGTGTGTCAGTGCGTATACAATTTCAGAGCTCAGAAAGTGGGGATCTTCTGTGGCTACAGAGTAAGCTGAGCACGCTGATGACTAGCTAGACTCAGCATATTGTGGGAGAGCTTCAGATTCATTGAGAGACTGCCTCAATGAACATGGTAGGAAGCAATTGAGAAAGATACCCAGTGTCAGCCTCAGGCATCTACATACATGGGTACACACAAGCACCCTCCCCCACACACAATCACACACACTCTTAAAAACAAAAAAACAGATGGCTTCTGAGGAATGATACCTAGGGTTGACCTATGATCTCCACATGCACCCACCCACACACCTGTGCCCTTTTATGGACATGAACATGTGGCACACACACACACACACACACACCTTTGTGTTTTACTTCTATCTTTTGTTTCAAAGCCTTTTAGAGCGCCTTGATATCTAAAATTAATTTTACACAATATATTATAGAAATAAAAATGTAAAACTCTTTCCATGGAGATCAAGAGATGGCACAGCTGTTATGAGCCCCTGCAGAGAACTCAGGCTCAGTTCCCAGCATTGCCATGGTGGCTCACAACCATCCATAAATCCAGTTCTAGGGTGTCTGACACCTCTGACCTCCATGGGGCCAGGTATGAACATGGTGCATATAGATACATGCAGGCAAAACATTCATACAAATAAAAATAAGTCTTAGTTTAAAAGTTTTTTTAAAAACCTCTTTCCATAAAAACATCACACATGATTTAATATCCAAATTTCTAGTTTTCAGAATAAGTGCATTCATTAATAAATAGGGTTTTTGGACTCCATTGTGAGTCAACTAAAATTATAAGTCATAAAATTAGTAAGATCTATGTGTACTTAGTATGGTATAAAGTATAGAATGAGGTGGATAGCTGTCTGTGCCTTTTCCATCCATGGATTTAGGGATGCCGTGATACAGGCATCTGCAGTTGTTATGTTACAATGAACATGTCTTTCTAAAAAGCAGCTAAAGCCGTACTTCAAATCTTATCCCAGAACTCACAGCAAAGGGCCCTGCAGTCATTAGGCAAGCAGAGAAAGTAACCTAATTGACTGTCAAGGGATACCTTCTCACGTCTCACTTGTGAAAGATGTTAATACCAGCCAAGCCTAGCATCTTGACCGTGACATTTTAGTATGTCAATGGTTCTATAAAAATTCTAAAAAACTCTTTTCCTTTAAAATAAAAAAATAGATTTTCTGGAAATTGAAATTTACCAAGAGCAGGACTCCAAATGTATCATGGCTGAGGTTTTGAAAGGCCTTTGCTCCCCACCTGTCTGCCATTAGAGAATCAGGAATGCCCTGGGCTATAGTACTGTTACAGGGAGTAAACCAGGGCTGGGATTATAGCTCAGTGGCTAGCCACTACTTGGCTAGCGTGCGCAGGGTGCAAAGGGGTCAGGGTTCAATTCTTAGGAGAAGAGAGAGGGAGAGGGAGGGAAAGGGGGAGGGAGGAAGGGAAAGGGGGAGGGAGGAAGGGAAAGGGGGAGGGAGGAAGGGAAAGGGGGAGGGAGGAAGGGAAAGGGGAGGGAGGGGAAGGGAAGGAGGGTGGGAAGGGAAAGAGGGAGGGGGAGGGAAGGAGGGAGGAGGAGGGAAGGAGGGAGGAGAAAGGAAGGAGGGAGGGGAAGGAAGGAGGGAGGGGAAGGGAAGGAGGGAGGGGAAGGAAAGGAGGGAGGGAAGGAAAGGAGGGAGGAGGAGGGAAGGAGGGAGGGGGAGGGAAGGAGGGAGGGGGAGGGAAGGAGGGAGGGAGGGAATGAGAGAACTGATTCATATTATACTTCAAGAGATTACATAGGATCTTCCACCAGAATCCACACAGCCTCCAAGCAGATGACAGTTGCCTTTTAGAAAGCTGTCTAGCTCATCAAATATATTAAAATATAAACACGTCGATGACACTCTAAGGATGGCAAGGCTTACTGTTTCCACTTACCTGAGGTCTTTGGCCTGAAGACTTTTAGATGTATGATTTCAAACTCCAAGCTGCCCCTCAAGTAGGACAGGAGGACCACATTTGTCTTCTCCCAAGCAGGCAAGACAAGCCGTGTTATAATGAAGGTGACCATCCAGTGCTGTGATGCTTGGGTGCATTATTCACTTCATTTGTGGACTCAGCCTGCTCTCTACCACCAGCACAACTCTCTGGTTTTGGTTTTATTTTAAAATAGGGTCTCTCTGTATAACTCTGACCGGACCTTACTATGTAGACCAGGCTGGCCTGGATTCACAGAGATCCACCTGCCTCTACCTCTTGGATGCTGGGATTAGAGGCATGTATCCCACAGTGCCCAGTTTAGCAGCATAACTCTTGATTGCATGCTGTGAGTGACATTTGTGGACCAACTGTGTGTTCTGGGCAGATCAATGGTAAGAAAGCACCAAACTAATCCGTTAGACTGAGCATCATGGGGCATAGTTATGAAAACAGTGGGCATTCAATATAATGAGATAACTAGTTATATAAACAAATATGCCCATTCTCCAACCAGGGTTTTACTGATAGCAAATGAGTCTCCTAGTGTACAAAGAATATAGAGAAATAAACTTAAGGAACCAAACTGAACAGATTAAAGAACTCCTCTTTCCATAATTTCATGCATTTATTTTGTGTGCATGTGTTCAGCCATGGTGCTCATGTGAAGATCAGAGACATCTTGTAGGAGTCAATTCTCTCATTCCAGCCGTGGGTCCTAAGGATCAAACTCAGACCATCAGCTTCCACTGCAAGCCACCTCACACACTGAGCCATCCTGGCCACCCCACGGCCATTTATAATTTAAGTCCAAACTTTGGAAGCAGTGGGTGCAGGAGAGAAAGGACACCACACACACACACACACACACACACACACACACAGGCACACACACAAACAGGACTCTTTTAAAAGGAATACAGAATACTTTCGCAAATTTTCCTAGCTTTCTTTTCTATGTATCCTTGGCTTGAATTGGACTCGATGGCCATTTTTAGGTACAAGATAGGCTGGGATAGGAAAGACTTGACTTTGTATACTCTATGGCAGAGAGAGAGAGAGAGAGAGGAAAGAGGGGAGAGGGGGAGCTAACAAAATTGACCACAACCTTGCAAAGGTTCCCTACCAACTGTATGAGTCTAGTGAGATGGAGCACCTCACAAGTCAGGCAACACCAACCCATTACCTCAGAGAGATGACAAAGGCAGGGTAGAGGACAAGGATCCATACCAAGCCAGTTCTTCAAGACTCTGGGAAATTGCCCAGGCTGGGGGGAGTTCATTCTGTATGTGCCCCACACTCCACTATAGCTGAGGGCTCCTGAAAACACTTTGCATGGCTTTACTTACCCTCAGGACATACCTCCCAGGGCATGCTGAACTGAATCACTGCACAGCACCCAGCCCTAGGCAGAAGAGAGGCACAGCAGGTCTGCCAGACATTCTCTTTATACCTCGGCCACTGTACCCTCTGCAGATTTATTTCCAAGAAACTCAAGCCAAGACAGGGAAGGACTGGGTCAGCTAATGCCAGCTCTGCTGCACATCTCAGGTAACAGCTGGAAAGGGCGTGTGCAGCGCATCAATTAATATTCATAGGCATACACCCAGGGCAGCAACAAGTGGCTTTTAGAACTTTTCTTCTTGAAGAGATCATGTCTTACTGGAGAGACTTGAGAGCCACATTTAAATGGTGGGTGTTGTAAAACATGTCACAAGACAAGAGAACAGAATTAAGATGATAGAACCTTCCTGCTCACGTAAGACATGCCCCAGAATGGTATCCACTCTGTGACATGTTTTGCATAAAGCTTGGAAGCTGATTTGGGCTAACCTCTTTTCTTTAGGTAGGAAGTGGGTTAGACATGTATCTCTCCCAGTTGAAGTCCGTGTAAGTCTAGAGTAAGGCCATCCATGTTCAAAGAGAGATAAGATTCCTCTCTTCGCCTACAGCTTAGACTTAAGTTGCCATGATCTAGCTGGACCCAGAATTCCCAAAACTGCGGCTATTAAATCCAAAAGTTCTAAGTCTATCCATGAGGCAGGTCCTCTTTGTTTGAGGAGAAAGTGGTCACTGAGACATTGAAGGGGACAGGACTGTGTTAGTGCTGTTGTTACTGTCATCAAGTATCTGAGCAAAATATGTAAGGAAGGTTCTAGTTTATCTTACAGTTTGAAGTGTAGTCCACCATGACAGGGAAGCCATGAAGGGAGGTATGAGGTAGCTGGTTACTCTGTGTCCACAGTCAAGAAGCAGACAGAGACCAGTGCTGGAGCTCAGTGCTGGTGCTCGGTGCTGGTGCTCAGTGTTGGTGCTTGGTGCTGGTGCTCAGTGCTGATGGTTGTCAGTGATGGTGCTCAGTACTGATGGTTGTCAGTGCTGGTGCTCAGTGCTGTTGCTCGGTGCTGCTGCTGAGTGCTGCTGCTCACTGCTGGTGGTTGTCAGTGCTGGTGCTCAGTGCTGATGGTTGTCAGTGCTGGTT
>JADRCH010000034.1:1615026-1634943 GCA_019843965.1 Rhynchomys soricoides | reverse complement strand
ATACTGTTGCTCAGTGCTGTTGCTCAGTACTGATGGTTGTCAGTGCTTTTGCTCAGTGCTGATGGTTGTCAGTTCTGGTGCTCAGTGCTGGTGGTTGTCAGTGGTGGTGTTCAGTAATGGTGCTTGGTGCTGGTGCTCAATGCTGGTGGTTGTCAGTGCTGGTGTGGTGTGTGCTCAGTACTGGTGCTCAGCTCACTTCTTTGTTTTTTTCAAACTAGGACTCCAGTCCACGGAATGGCACCACCTGCATTTACAAGTCTTCCCACTCCAGCTTTCCTAATGCAGAAAATCCCTCACAGATAGCCTAGAGGCTCGCCCCTTGAGGAATTCTAAATCCCGTTGAATTGACAATCAGTGTTAACTACCACAATACAACAGTCATTTTTTCTATTTTAGAGGTATGAACCTATTTGTTTTTGATTTTGATATTATAGATATTGATATTTCTTCAAAGCAAAAGGGGGTGGCAGTGTGTGTGACAGTAACTTCTCCTCAACTTCCTTACTGAGTTTTGTGATCTCGAAACAGCTGTGCAGCCCTCATCTTCTCAGTCCTTCATTACGGTTTGCTAAGAGTGCCAGGAACGTGTTAGAATGGTGTAAATGATATTTGCTATGTATGCTCTGTCTCCCTCCCTACGCCTGCCAGAGGAAGAAGGTGTTACATCTCTAGAGACTCTCTTTTACCAAGTCCATGTTTTAAATAAATGAAACTTGTACATCCTCCAACACACCATCTTGAGATAACCTCAGGCCCTGAAGTATACTGACAAAGCAGGGTGAACTCAGCCAAGTCATGCAACTGCCTTCGAAAAGAACAGGAGGATGAAAAACACCAACAGAAAAGACTCAGAAGAAAACCTGACTTCTTCAAGTGGGAGGATCCTCAGAGCAGAATGGTGAAAACACGTTCCCCCAAGTGATGCATGCCTGTGTTTCAGGCTGTCTGAAGAAGCTCAGCCATGCAGCTGCTCACTGCAAAGCCTGCAGCCCACACACCTGCTCGTGCCCACACACCTGCTCGTGCCCACACACCTGTTTGTGCCCACACACCTGCTCGTGCCCACACACCTGCTTGTGCCCACACCTGCTCGTGCCCACACACACCTGCTCGTGCCCACACACCTGCTCGTGCCCACACACCTGCTCGTGCCCACTCACCTACTCATGCCCACACATGCCCACACATGCCCATCGCCGTGTCTACACTTCCCACTGTTCTCGGCAACTGTCTTTCTGTTTGGTTGCCTACTATTTAGTGAAGCATTTCTTGCTCTGGTCAGTGGTGGAATTTTCTTGACCCTTCTTCCTTTACCCTAGCTCTTACTGTTGGACTGGCGTTGAGACTGGATTTGCCTTCTCTTCTGTCTATCTAGGCTATCTCAGTGAGGCCTGACACTGCCTCTTTATTTGATGTGCAGTCTGTGTTTAAAACCCACACAGCTGCTCACAGATGTCCAAAGGAACATGCCTAGAGTTAAATGCACAATTGTGGCTATCCCATAACTGCGATACAGCCTCCTCTTCTCCAAGTTTTCTCATGCAAAAAGGTAACAAAATTTAATAATGAAGAACATTTAATAATGCCCCAAATCCGAGAAACCTTCTTGAGTAGTCCTTCATGTGACTTTGTGTCTAGCCAACAGGCAGCAAGACATGTCAAGTCCTTCTTCCACCTCCACCACTGCCTCTTCATCCTCTTCACCCCAGGCGCTGGCTGTGGCGGCACCTCTCCCAGCTGCCTTGACCACTGCCTTTCTGTGTGCGTCTCCTCAGTGGCCGGAATCATCTTTTAGATATCGACAGCAAGCGACATCACTGCCCAAACTCTCAAGAAGGGGCGGGTCTAGGGCGTTGGCTGAGTGGGTAAGAACAGCGACTCTGTGGGCATGAGGACCTGAGTTCAGATCCTAAATGCCGTGTACAGTCGTGCAAGCCTGCAGTCCCAGCACTACGGGGGAGGGAAACAGGAGAACCTCTGGGACTCACAGGCCAACCATCCTGGTTGAAAAGTTGTCAAGTCAAGGTTCAGGGAAAGACCCTGTTTCAAGAGAATACGGTGGGTGGGGAGCGTTAGAGAGAGGGCAACCGTCATTCTCCACAGTCCTGCATACATGTGAGCACGTGCATACAACGCCTCCTCTCCCTTCCCCCCCCCCCAATGTGTGTGTGTCTGAGGTCCTACTACGTGCTGGATAAAATCCAGAACTACCGCTGTGGTTTTCAGAGCAATGTTAGCCATCACATCCACTACCGACGGGGACACCCCTGTGGGAGTAAGGCAGGCCCTCTTAGTATTCCTCGCCCTGCCCCAGGGATCCCTAGTCTTAGAGAGAGAGAAGCCACAGATCTAAGTGCAGACATACGGTCTCCTCAAACACCATTCTTTCTGCTCTTATTCAAATGGACAGTTTTTTCAGTGTTCTGGCTGTTTCTTGAAGCCAGTCTTATATCAGTGTGATTATGTCCTCAACTAGAGAACAGATATTTGTCTTAACATTTTTCAAATCTCTCTCTCTCTCTCTCTCTCTCTCTCTCTCTCTCTCTCTTTCTCTCTGTCTCATGCATGTGCGAGAGGGTGTGTGTGTGTATACACACGACTGTATAGACCTTTGGGTAAACCAGGTTAGAATATTCAGGAAAGTCACAAAGATGTTAAGCAGAGTGCTAAACCAGAACTGGCACCTTAAAACTCTACTCTGAATTTTCAACATCAACTTAAAAAAAAAAAAAAAACATTTAAAAAAGCCTTATCAACATATGTTTTTTTTTAAATAAGGAGAATCATAAATGAGAAGGTCTAAGAGCTCCTAATGAATCAAAATTATACTACATCCATATACATACATACAATACAAAATTATACTACACACTTATAATACATACAGAGAGTTCTTTGAAATCAAAACTGAGTGTGCAGGAGTAAATGCTGGGGAAACAATTATGCGTAACTAAGTTTCCAAGGGAGTGAAAGACACATGAGACTACGTCAAGGCTCAACAATCTCACTGCTAATTATTTATGAAGTGGGACAAGAGTCTGTGACTTTTCTGCTCTGACATGCTTGCTACTTTCCTGTGTACCCTCATAGCACATACTTTTTAAATTAATCCTAATCTGGGGAGATGGCTCAGTGGGAAAAGCATCCATCATGCACGCATGAGGACCTGAGCTTAGATCCTCAGTACCCACCCACATAAGAGCTGGGTTTGGTGGTACACGCCTATAACACTCTTGGGTACTTAAGGGCTTGGAAGCTTGCTAGCCAGCCAGGCTGCCAGTCAGCGAGCTTTAGATTTGGTGAAAGACCTTCTCTCAGAAAAACAAGCCGATAAAAATGCACATCAACCTCTCGACTGTACGAGCATACACGCACACATAAGTCTAAAAATACACACATACTTACACAGATCTGTTTTACATACTCCAGGGTGGAGAGATGGCTCAGCAGTCAAAAGCACTGGCAGCTCTTCTATAGTTTGGATTCCTGGCACCCACAGGCAGCTCACAATCATCTGTAACTCCAGTTTCAAGGGATGTTACACCTGACCTCAAAGAACACCAGACACACAGGTAGTGCATAGACCTCATGTAAACCAAACACCCATACACAAAAGCATATAAAATTTAAATTAAAAATATTCCCTAAGCCACATTTGGTGGATCTGACTCAAGGTTAGACAAAATCCAGGAGTCTGGGGCGGGAAGATCCCCACATTTTTGGGTCAGCCTTGCATATAGACAGTCTTTTTCTGATGTTCCTTCAAGGTAAGCTGACTTAGAACACCAAGGGTGGCCCTGAACTTGTGATCACCCTGCAGCTACCTCCCAAGAGCTGAAATTATAGGCAAACACCATCATTCCCAGTGTGTGCGAAGCTGGGCATGGAAACCAGGGCTAAGTACGTGCTCCATCAAGTTTTTCCTTTAAATATCCGCCTCACGCACCTTCTGTATAAAGGAAGTTGGCAGCTACGAGGGGGACATGAGGTTGATGAATCTAAGGTAAGGAAAGCTTACAAAATAGGTCACCCATTTAATAAATTCCAAGTACACAATGCAAGTTTTGTCCGTCCCTCTGGTGTTCTGAACTCCCCATCCTTATGAATAGGGTGGCAGGAACTGATTTGCAGAAATGTAATTTACACACGGGCACACCTCAGATTGCTACGAGTTCTTTTAATGCATTCTGCACAATGTATCGCAGAGCAAACTTTTGCTTACTTTCTTGGGCAGAACCCCCCCACACACACACACACACAATGGAAATGGCCTTTGAAATCATCTATTACCATTTTCTCTCTCCCATCCTTGCCTTCTGCCCACCATTTAACTGTCTCTGCTAACCTCTGTTGAACTCTTGACCTGGAGTAGACATGCCCCTCAGCGTGACTGTTCGAGGGACTTCGGGTGCTTCAGCCCCTGATGTGTAATGATAGCAAACTGTTTTAGCTTGAGGGGGAGGGGGCTAACTGAGCATGCCAGAACGCTGCAGACACCGGTTGGGCTGGAAGACTCTGCCAGTGTCTCCCAGCTGTGTGGGAAAGTGTGAACAGCTGTCAGAGGCTGCCTCCTTGCTTTCCTTCTCAGACGGTACCCCCTACCCCAGCCATCACTTCAAATTTGCCCTTTGGACAGTACTGATGGAACCGAGGCTTTATTGGCTGCAGAAAAGTACAGTAAACGGTCTGGACTTGGCCTTGCCGTTGCCCCAGACAAAAGAGCTCTAAGACTCAAGCCAGGTCAGGAGGAACTCGAGGAGAAGGCTGACAGAACACATACGTTCACAGCTCTGGCCTGGAGGGTATGGGCTGACCAGTATGTAACCCAGGGTTCGATGCCCTTTCTGAAGTCAGTCGTAGCTCTTTCCAGGTGAGCAAATGAAATGCCATCACTTAGTCCTGAGAGCAATCCAGCACTTCTTGGTAAATTCCCAAAGCATTTATTTTTGTTTTTGTTTGTTTAGAATGTTGGTGCGGTTATAGGCAAGATCGGGGCTATTGGGGAAAGAGACAGAAACAAACAAGGTAAAGATGCTCAGAAAGTGGGGCACGGCTCGACTGTGAAGGGCCTGCCAGGCAAGTGTGAGGACCCGAATTCAACCCCCAGCACCCACGTGGAAAGAAAAGCCGTGTAGGGTGGCACATGCTTCTAATAGCAGTGCTGGGGAGACAGACACGGGCAGATCCTAGTGCTTACTGGCCAGTCAGTTCAGCTGACTAGCTCAGTTCCTGGCCAGTGGAAAACCGGGTTCCAGAAAACCAACATGAAGATGGTTTGAGGAGAACCCAAGGTTATCCCCTGACCTCCATACTGTTACCCAGGCATGTGTACCTGCGTGCAAAATAACTTTTAAAATGCTTGGAAATAAATTCTGACTTAAGACAATGCTTGTCAACTTTAGTGCTTAGCCACAAACCAGCTACTGAACAGCTACCTGTGCATGGCACTGTGTCAAACGCTGCAGCAGACACGCCCTGCATCCTCTCTCCTATGCTAAACACCACAGGCCATGGTGGAAGCAGAAATGTTTGGAGACTTGCTCTCCCAGATTCCCTTGCAGAGAAGATGATTCTATATGATGATGTAATTATGACCCACAAAGAGCAAGTCTGATAGGTGCTTCCAAGACCGATTTTTCTGTACGATTAAAGGTGATATGCTCGGGGAAGTGGTCCTTGACGTGCAATCCTGAGAACTGAATGTCAGATCTCCGCTCCCACATAACAAGCTGCACATCTGGCACATGCCTGTGACCCCAGCTCCTAGGAGTGTGAGGACAGGGCCACTAGGGCCAGCTGGTGGTTAGCCTGACAAAGAGAGCAAGAGGCCCGGGTTCAGGGAGAGTCTGCATCTGCTTCAAAGGAGTAAGCGGCAAGTGCTGGAGGAGGACTCCTGACATCCTTTTCTGGCCTCTGGGAAGGCACACCACCACAGGTATCTACAGACAGACAGACAGACACACACACACCTTTTTAAAGTGATAAGTGTACGAACAGCTAGTTTCTTTCCTTTTAATTTTTTTGCTGTTAGAATGAAGCTTCATGCAAGTAGAGACTACACCTGCTGGCTTCTGTTCCCTGCTTACTGCAGTGTCTGGTACCTAGGAGTGTCCCACAGTCCCACTTAATCACCGAATGGTTGGATGCAGATATTATAGAGGACTGTAAGAGTCAGAGTAAAGCAGCCATTTTGCATCCTCTGAGTCACCTGGATAGCTCTGTGCTATTCAAATTCCCCAGTTGACTGCTGGATCCCGATAGCCAGGACCAATGACTAGAAGAGACTTAGGTTCCACCCAGGCTAGAGAATAAACGTTCTGGGTGGGGCCTCAGAACTTGATTCCCTCTGTTTTGAAGCCAGGCACTTTAGGAATGATGGATATACCATCAGCTTAGGTTCCACAGGGAGAGCCACGGGCTAGGGCCCCCCTGCTGATTTGTACAGCATAGAACACACACAAGGAATAGCTTTGTGCTGTTCAAAATCAATAAACTTAATTTATTTTACTTTTGTTTTATCTTGTGGCAAAACCTGATCTATCCTGACTGATATTCCAAGAATCTACACTTGGGGGTGTGAAGAACAGAGGTGTGTGTGTGTGTGTGTGTGTGTGTGTGTGTGTGTGTTGCAGGTACAGGCCAAAGGTTGATATGAGATTCTTCCTCTGTTGCTACCTTCCTTAATGTTCTGAGAGAGGGGCTTTATACTGGCTGGTTTTTGTGTGTGAACTTGACACAAGCTGGAGTTATCACAGAGAAGGAAGCCTCCCTTGAGGAAATGCTTTCTTGAGATCCAGGTGTAAGGCATTTTCTCAATCAAGGGGGGAGGGCTTCTTGTGGGTGGTGCCATCCCTGGGCTGGTAGTCCTGGGTTCTACAAGAAAGCAGGCTGAGCAAGCCAGAGGAAGCAATCCAGTAAGCAGCATTCCTCCTTGGCCTCTGCATCAGCTCCTGCTTCCAGGTTCCTATCCTGTGTGAGTTCCTCCTGTCCTGACTTCTTTTGGTAATGAACAGCAATGTGGAAGTGTAAGCTGAATAAACCATTTCCTCCCCAACTTGCTTCTTGGTTATGATGTTTTGTGCAGGAATAGAAACCCTGACTGAGACAATCATGCACTGAACCTGGAACTTTGGATACCCTACTCCCCAGGCGGTTTAACGTGGAAAGCCCCCTATTCTGTTTCTCTTAAGGAAGCTCTTCCTGCCAGCCCACAGCATATTAGTAGTTCATTTCCTCAACCTGGGGCATTGCATCTTTTTAAATTTGTAGGTTTGGGGCTGGGGGGTGGCTTGCTAGGTAAAGTGGTGGCTCTGTGAACATGGGGATCTGAGTTCAGATCCCCAGCATTCACGTAATGCTCGGACTCAGCAGCACATCCATAACCCATCGCTAGAGTCAGGGTGGGGGAACAGAGACAGGAGGAACCCCAAGGCTCTCTGACTTCTAGCCTAGCCAGATGGAAACAGGAAACTCCACTTTCAATGGAAGTCCCTTTCCCAAAACATTAAGGTAAGTAGCAATAGAGAGATATCGACTTTTGACCTCTACCTGTAACGACTGCACACGCACTCATAAGCAAAACTATCGGTACCTTTGTTGAGATATAATTGGATGTGATTCACTTACCGTTTAACACAAATAATTTGGTGTTTTTAAATCGACTGACAGAATTGTGTCACTGTCACCTGGTCCTATTTTAGGACACTTTTGCCTGCTCAAAAACAAACTCAGTGCGCAGTTAGCATTCACGAGCCCGGGCCCTCGGTTCCTGGCAATTGTAATCTTTTCTCTGTCTATAGGATTTTCGTATTCTGCACATCCCATGTAAGGTAGTGTTGTTCTTCATGGCATTGGGCAACGGATCTCTTCAGCATATCTTCAAGGTCTGTCCATATTCTCACTACATGATACTTGGATTGTCGGTATCCTTAAGCTCTTGTGAACTGTGAAGCTATGAATATCCGTGTGCATGTGTTTGTTTGTACATGTGCCTTAGATTGTGGTCATTCTATCTTGGAAGGACATGTGGGATCATCAATGATCTATTCTACTCCTCCTTCTGAATGTCTTCTCTAGTTTGAGATGGTGAGATAATTGGACTGGATACCTAGAGCAACTGTATGTGCCTTCTGTTTTTTTAAATCACCATAATTTGGGGCTTAACACTAATTTATCCTGAAGTTCCAGAGTTAAGATGTGCAAGTTTCATAGCTTGGAGCCAAAACCAAGGTATTGGCAGTTTTCAGAGTGATCTGTTTCTTTGCCTGTCTGCAGCTTCTGTCAGCAATCTGCATTGTCGGCTCTGGTCCCCTTTCACCTTCAGGATCACACTACATCTCAAGTTAAGGGTATCCGGATACCTGCCTAAAGCCCTAACTCCCCTTATCACCCACTATAACAGAGCATGTGCAGATTCTGGTACAGACAACTTCAGAAGGGCATCTCTCTGCCTGTAACTTGGCTACCTTGGACTCTCTCCTGAAAATAACACCCCTCCCGGGCTCACCAGTTAGTTGACTTTGAAAATAGAAACAAGTGTATTTCTCCTCCGATGGAAAAGCAATCAAATGCAGAACATGTTAGCCAGTGCTTTAAAGAAACTGTCTGTCCTGAGTGTGAACTATACGGTCACTGTAGAAGGCAGTTTGACAGTTTCTTACAGAACTAAATTCACATGCTTCTCGGGTGCTTTCATGGCTACACTTCTTAGGATTTACCAGAGTGAGCTGAACACGTGTCTGTGCCCTGCACACACACCTGTTTAGTAGTTCTGTCTGTGGTTGTCAGAACTTGGAAGCATCCAAGATGCGTTTCCCAGATGAGTGAAGAGACATGCTGGAACATCGGGATAGCGGCCTGTCACTCATTGGTAGACAAAAGGATCTGTTAGCTCACAGGATGTGGAGGAAGTACAAACAGCGTATCTGAAGCTGAAGCAGGTGAGAGTAGCCAGCATGTTAGATCGATCCGTCTTGTGAGTCTGAACGTATGATCTTCAGAAAGAGGCAAAAGTGTGGAGACAGGGAGCTGGCAGGAGTTTAGGAGACAGCAGCCGGGACTTAACGGTGGCAGTTTTATAGGATGGCGATACTGCTGGTTGTGAATGATAGTGCCATGCTGGGTGCATGCCGCTAAGTGCTTTTCCAACCCCACAGAAGGCCTAACACACAGGGCAAGCCCTGGGACCACTCACCAAGCCCAGATTGAGTGTTCAGCCTAAAAGGGATCTGTATGCCACGCCCCTGCCCCACTCCCCGCCAAGGCTTGGGAACACGGCAGAATCAGGGTGGACAATGGGAGGGCTGCTGTGAAGGCTGTCTTCTGGACAAGACATGGGTGTTGTACTCATGAACTCACATCAGCCAAGATTACCTACGGAAGACCCATGCAAGCTCAGGCCAGTCAACTGTCCAGAGGAAGTTGAGAAGCTACGGATAATCGGTGGAGCTGGAGAAGAGAAAGTCAGTTTCTTCAGGGGTATGGCTGCTGGTGGGTGTGCAGACCTCAGCGGGTGCCGGGCATCGATGTAGACTGAACTGACTGAGCTCCGTGATTAATAAATAAAGAAGGGGGGGTGGGTCACGAAGGCAGTTGGGGGGGGGGGATATGTTGTACAGGAGTCTAGGGGACTGAGAGGATGATTATGATTAAGACATCAAAATTTCTATAACACTAAAACCGCTCTAAAATAAAATTTACCAATTATGTGAAGATTGCATCCAGGAGAGGCACCTGACCACCACAAAGGAACAGTTCCACCCCCACCCTGTTTTTCAGGGACATGAATCTATAATTATCTGTCTTTCCCAAAGCTGCATTTTATAATTCTGTCTCTACTCGATCTATAACTAAAATCTGCCTTAGGTATCTTTCTCCAAACAAAAGTCAAATTTGCTTAAAATATGATATGTGTGTGTGTGTGCTTTTAAAAAATAGTCATACTTGTGTGTGTGTGTGTGAGAGAGAGAGAGAGAGAGAGAGAGAGAGAATGTGGTGTGTGTGTGTGTGTATGTGTGTGTGTGTGTGTTCTCTTCCACTTTCTTATAAGGAGCACATTCTCTGGTTGCTGCCAACTGTGGATCACACTATAGGCTATCTCTGCTTCCTGCTGATTCTCCTGTTTCTGCCTCCCATCTCACCACAGGAGTACTGGAATTTCATACCCTTTCCACCACACACAGCCTTTTATGTGAGTTCCAGGGACTGGGCTCAAGCCATCAGGTTTGCGTGGCAAACTCTTTTACCCACCGGGCCATGTTCCTGGTCCCCTTATGACTTTTAAATGACAGCTTTTCCCAAGTTAGACTCAAATAATTGAAATTTCAAACACTCTCAAATCGCACACCTATGCTGTGCTTCACAGATCCGAGACCCTTTCACTGCCATGGTTACTGCAGCAGTAGTCCCAAGTAACCTAGGAGCAGCCTAGGTGTCCACCAGAACACGTGAGGAAAATGTGGTTAATGGATTTTCTTCAGCTGGAAACAATAAAGACATATCATTTTGGTGAACATGGATAATCGAGTAAGTGGATTGAACCAGTGTCAGGAAAACAAGTACCACATTTCCCCCAGTCTTGGTTCCTAGATTGTACACAGTCACATGAGATCACACATGTTAATGCTAGTAGAATGGTTACGCCGGTTGGGGGTGCAGAGTTGGGCTAGGGACCGGGATCGGACTCAACCTATAATATATGTACCTGTAAGGAAATTCTAAAACTACTTTTTAAGAAGAAATCTACGAAAGTCTCCATCTTGGAGCTTGGGCACAGCTGGACCGTGGAGATGTTGTCAGATAGCAGCCATTGCTCAGTAACCTCATGATGAGTTATATTTTAGCACTTCCCGAGTCATCCTCAGACCCCTGGGGCTCCTTCCGAAAAGAAGCAGAGTCTCCCCGGGAGAATCCTGAAATAGACACAGAGCCCGGCTATCACTTCCCATTCTTTCGCGAGGACTCGGGGCAGGTCAGATTCACTCATCGTTATCGCTTCTGTTCAAACATTATGGAAGTTCAAGTCAATCAAGCCAGTGAGCGGGTCTGTTCAGTCGCGGGCAGAATTTAGGCTGGATCTTCTGGTCCCAGGCCATATGTGCTTCGGTGTTATAGAGGTTTAAGAAGAGAATGTAGAGCAAGACTAAAAACCAGCTCACAGCGGGCATGCTTCACTTTAGTATTAAAATTCTGGCCCGTTCTTCTCCCCCTTTTAAGGAAGGCCGTGAAGAAGCCAAGAGTCTTAGCGTAGTCTGACGGCTGCAGCTTAGCCGCCCACGCTCCTCGTCCACAGCTACAAGTTTTTGTTCCACAGGAAGCTCTGGGGAGTCTTCCTCGTGCTTTTTCGCCATTTTGAAACCCATCCAGCAAACTTGAGGACATTTGTTTTGTGAGTTAGTGCAGACACACAATGTAGAAATATCTCACCTTATAAGATCCATTTACTTAGGGTTTATGTGAGAGGAAGGTGCTATCTGTCTGCTTCTGTGTTTTTCTATCACTTCCTCTCCTTGTAAGTTCTCATTTTTTTAATGTACTCTTCCATGTAGGTGCTAGAAAGTGAACCGGGAGACAACGAATCCCAGGGATCCCCTGTGTGTTTAATTATTGAGAGGGTGTGGTTCTGGGCATTTGATAAGGTGGCGTGCACCAGATGTCTGAATGACAAAGCTGCTCCTCCTCCTTTGTCACCAAGCATTTAAGAGGAGAAACTATGATGTTGCTCCATAACTCTGCCTCTCACTAACGTTTCACCTACTCACCTACTGCCCACTGATAATTCCTGCCCGCATCAAACATGGCTGTGCTGATGACTCCAAACCCCACACCACGTGCCCTTTAGATGAGGCATAAAGAAGCATAAAATCACCTGGGGAGATGGTGTAGTAAGCTAAGCACTTATCACACAAGTGTGAGAACCTTAGTTCAGAGCCCCAGGACCCCGAATAAAGCCAGACATACAGTCACATGTGTTCAGACCCTGTTCGTAAGAACAGGTAGAGAGAGAACACTGGGAAGCTCATAGGCCAGCTAGCATTTAAGAAGAGACCTTGTCTCAAACAAGGTGGAGACGGAGAGCTAACAGGCATCACAGCACACATGTGCCTGAGCTCACACATGCAACCAGGGAAGAAGCACAAAACACCTTATCTGTTGTGTTGTGGTCCAGCATGTAGTAAAATCTAATCATGAGAAAATAGCAGATAAGCCAGGACCAAGGGGACTCCACAAAGAAACGCCTTGCCATCTTTTCATTTATTTATTTAATGTCTGTGGTTCTTTACTTATTCATTCATTCATTTGGTTGGTTGGGTTTTTGAGACAGGGTTTCTCTGTGTAGCCCTGGCTGTCCTGGAACGCTTTGTAGACCAGACTGGCCTCAGACTCAGACTCTGAGCTCTGCCTGCCTCTGTCTTTAAAATGCTAAGGTCATGGGAGAAAGAGAGCTTGAGAAACTGCTAGAGATTTTAAAAGCCCCAATGGCTAAATACAATAGATGATGTTGGGTTGGATACAAAGCTAAAAAATGTTGTTGAAAGGAACCCAATGGGATTTTTGGCAAAATTGGCATATCAATTCTAAATCATATTTTGTCCATATTGATTTTTATAAATATCACAAATGCATTGGGGTTATGTGAAAATATCGTTTCTTGAAGGCACATACAGGTATGAGCAAGGCTTGAATGATGTTGGCAGTTTTATTCCTTAAGGGTTCAGCAAATGCCCACCTAGCGTGTGACAGGAACAGTCAGGCAAAGGGGGCATAGTGGATCATTTAGTCACCAACACAGGTGGGCATATGTAAAGAGGTTAAGGAGCTCCTTGTAATAGCTTTGCAACTTTCTTCTTAAGTTTGTCTTTTTTCTACAGTTAAAAGGCAGAGACAATGTCACACATACCTATAACTCTAGCAGTCAAGAAGCTGAGACAAAAGGATTGAAAGTTTGTAACCAGCCTGGGCTACATAGTGAGACAATGCTTAAAAAATAATTTAAATTATTTCTATGTATAGCATGAGACTATATTTTATGGTCTCGGGTCTTTTCAATTGTTAATATGGCAAATCTTCCTTAACTAAAAATATTAGACTTCTTAGCCGCAAGAATAGTGTTTCTGTATGTGCTTTCAAATGACAGAGAAACCATTAACTCTTAAAAATATTATCAGTGAGGTGTAAGGGATTAACTTCAGGCAAAGGATCCTGGAGATGACAGCACCATCAGACCTCCAGGGACCTGCGGCGCCGTCACTGCCATCACAATTCGGGAGCCTCCAGAGATCCAACCATCTTTGCATTCCAGCTGAAGCTTGTGGACACTGACCCATGGCCTTATGGATTGGTATTCTCAGGGCTTGGCTCTTGTCTGCCATCTTTTCTCGGCAGGGTGTCTGTTCCCCCTTACGTGATTTGCACTCAATTTTTCCCAAAGGAGGGCCTTGATGGGGTGACTCAGCCACCGTGCATTGGTGAAATAAAGCTTGTTGGTGAGGTCACAGTGGGAGCCACACAGCAGCTTCCCAAGCCTTGCATGTGGGTGGGAATGGCCCCTCTTTAGCCCTAGAGCCTTCCTCTGCATTCTAAGATAGTATACTAAATCCATGTGCAATAAAGGAAGATGGTCAGTGTAAGGAGCTGTATGGGAGGAGAAAGGAGGTGATTCAGTACCACCCTCAGGGAGCGCATCTCCTGATGTAGCGCTCCCCACAACTATGTTTCATAGCTTGATGAAGAAGCATGGCTGTTTTTACCTTTGGAGATAGGATCTCGCTCTACAACCTAGCCTGGCCATGAGCTTAGGAAACCTCCACCATTGTTCACCGGAATCTTGACATGGCAAGAAGGAGCCTCACACCCGGCTAAGATGCACTCAGTTAAATATTCTCCAGGACATAAATGACAGAAGCTGACTTCTTTGTCCACCTTGTTCTGTGTTTTCTTCAACTCCTATGAAAATGCCAGGCACACAGTAGGCCCTCAATAAGTATTTGTTGAAGGGGTCAAAAACTGTTAAGTCAGTTACTCAATCTGAAATGCAGTACGAATCTATCTTTTAAAAGAGAAGGTAAGGGCTAGGACTAGAGAGATGGTTCCCTGGATAAAGCACTCCATGCACAAGTGGGCCTGGCAGAGGTGGCCATTTCTGGGTTCAGCAGGAGACACCACCTCAGTAAACAAAATAGAAAGCAGTCAAAGAAGACACATGATGTCAACCTTTGTCCTACACACACACACACACAAAGAGAGAGAGATACACACACATACATACATATACACACACATATGCATATATACAGAGACGTACACACCTATTCATATACACACATAGATGCATACATTCATACACATACATACACACACATACAGAGACATATACACACACACAAAAAGAGAGACACACACATACACACACATACATACATATACACACACATGCACAGAGAGAGACATACACACACACACACACACACATATATACCTACACATACACACACATACACACACACATATACACACATATACCCACAGATACACACACAGAAAGAGACGTACATACACACACATACAGAGAGAGACATACACACACACACACACACACACACATATATATATACACCTACACAGACACACACACACACAGAGAGACACATACACACAGTGCACATAGATATATATATATATACAAACAAAAAAAGTGAATTAGCTTGTTAGAAATGTTAATATCATGGATAATGATACATTAGTGATACCTCCTTGGCCATAAATCAAATAGTTCATCATCTATTATTTTATCTCTGATTCCTAAGTAGAATGATTATATTTAAAAGAAAAAAACATAAAGCAAAAACTAGATCACAGAACATCTGTAATGGCCACCAACATTTTCAAGTGAGAAAAGCATAACTTCGGTAACACAGATAGTTGATGTTCTCATCCAGATTCTGACATATCACCAGCAAGCATCAGTTTGAACTGTGTCAGTCTCCGTTGAAAATGTGCCAGGTTTATTAACACCACAATTAACAGACTTTTAATTAAGTTGCTGATTCTGTTAATAATGGAGAGGACCGTTTAAAAAGAGTTGCGTAAGCATTTCTTTTTTGTTGTATTTTTTTTTTAATATAACTTTTATTCTGCACATTGCAGGTGTGGAGTGGGGGAATGTTTCAACAGGTATGCAAGAGCACAAGCAGAATTTCAAAGCACCATTTATTACTCTACAAATAAAAATGGTTCGTCTTTCAAAACCTAGGCATTGCTTGCTGGGAATTTTGAATACGCTATTCAGCCATTTGAATTTTACTTTCGTGTGTGTGTGTGTGTGTGTGTGTGTGTGTGTGTGTGTGTGAAGGTTGATCATTTTAGAATCCTGGCTCTTGGACTGACCACTGACGATGTCTTCAATAGTGTTTATGGTGTAGCTTTCCACAGACCGGAAGTGAGCCTTACATTTCCAATGCTGCCTTATGCTTGCTTGTGAGGATTCTGACTTGCACATTCCCATAACATGACAATGTCATGTCTTCTATCTGAATGTACAACATCAAAGGTACTTGCATTCATCAAAACCAGACATGGTATGATATTCTAGTCTAATGGCCTCATTCAGACGGACAGTAACAAAGCAGAGGTTTCTGCATAGCAAGGAGCAGTCCTGAAGTGCTTAGTCCTTGCACATCAGAGCCAGCCTGTCCAACGGAGAACACTTTCCTGAGGTGTCTGCCACTCTCATTAGTAGCACTGCCTGGCAGTGTTCCATTGTGTCTCTATCACGCCCAAAGTGCTTCCCCACACAGATAGTTTGATTCAGATCTTTATGCTTAAATTTTTATACCAGGAAACTGAAGAAATTATCATATCCCCTTCTGGTTTCTCTGTCTCTTCTCCTTGTTCTCTTCTTCTTTCTTTCATCCCTTTGCTTCTGTAGTGTGAGCCCCGGACCAAACATGGTACCACTGTGATGCACTCCCTTCTCCTGCTTTTATATTTACTGCTTAATTTCACACATCAAATTGGTACTTTGTGTCTGACTCTCCTGTGAGAGTTAATACCAGTTGTCAACTTGACAAGGATGTAAAGTCACCTAGAAGACAAGCCTCTGAGCATGATGGTGAGCAAGTTCCTAGACTGAACTGAGATGGGAAGACTCACCCTAAGTGTGGGTGGCAGCATCTCATTGGATGGGATTCTGGACTGACTAAAGAGGCAAACGCTTCCTGACCATGGGTGCCATGTGACCAGCAGCTCCTGCTCCTGCTCCTGCTCCTGCCCTTCCCCACCATGACAGACTGCACCCTCAAACTGTGAGCAGAAATAACCCCCTTCCTTCCCTAAGTTACCTTTCCTCAGGATTTTATCCTAACATCAGAACAGCAGCTACAGCAGAAGGAATGGATTCCTTTAGAGGGGGAGATGCATACAGATTTTAACAGCACAAACTCTTCTAAGGTGCAAGTCAACTCAGCCCTTGTAGTTGGTTGATTAGATGACTGTTACCACATCCCCTTTGCTCCTGTGCGTGAGCTTTAACTGTGGCAATAGATGGCTAACATAGCCCTTGCTGTCACTTGATCAACCAGCTGCAGAGATTCTAAAGGAAAATGCTAACCTGTCAGAAAACTGGTGGGCAGTTCCCATACTCCTGACAACATGTCTGGCCATAGGAAGTGCTCCAGAAGTAGTCATCTGCTGATCTAGGTAGCAGCTCCAGTAAATCCAAGTGCATGCACAAAATAAATGACATCTAACAGTTTTTAACCAAGGGTGCTTTTATAGTTTTAGAAAGAAATGCACACACACACACACACACACACACACACACTCATTTGCATGCACATACATACACAAAGATGAGGCTAAGCATGGTGATGTATGCCCATAATCCTAGCCCTTGGAAGGCAGAGGCAGGAGGACAAATGTTACGTTCAAGATCATCTGGTCTACACAGCTAGTTCCAGTCCAGCCAGTAAGACCCTGTTTCGATAGATAGATAGATAGATAGATAGATAGATAGATACATAGATACATAGATAGATGATAGATGGGTGGATGATAAATAGATAGATAGATAGATAGATAGATAGATGGATAGCTGATAGAAATAGACAGACAAAGGGAAAGAAAGGGGAAGGAGAAGAAAGGAGGATGAAGAAGAGAAACAGGAGGAGGAAGGGAAGGGGCAGTGATAGAGTAAGTTTTGACAGACAATGCACACTTTTCATTCATTCATTTATTCATTATTTAAACCAATTAATTCCTTATGAAATGCCAGGTACTTTAATAATGCCTGAAGGTACTAAGCAAACTAGCCATGCAAGAACAAAACATAAAGTGACTTATGTTTTAAGCTGGACACCATCTTTTCATCAATAAATACCCAGGAGCTTGCACAACTTAGAACTTGGATTTAATTTGGTCGTTGCTTAGTCTGGAATGCATAAAGAGACACTGCACTGTGCAGAGCCAGGTTTCAAGGAAGCCTCTGCAAGGAACCAGGACTCCCTGCTGCATCTGCCCTCTCCAGACAAAGCCAGGCCAAGCAGAGCACCAGGACTGTGACAGACAGCTTCGCTCTGTGGTTTGGGGAGTGGGGGGCGGGGCATGGCAGACACCCCGGGTTGGCGCACTTTAGAAACCAAAGCTTATCTGAGTTTTAACTTTTTACCACGATCCTGCCATCTCAATATTTTTTTCTGATCGTTCTGGAGAAGATGGGAGCGCAACTGACCTCTCCTCGCATCTCTGTCACTGTGGGGCTCGTGTGGGCAGACTGACATCTGCAGGCACATCGTTAGCGAGTTGGCAGCCTCTGTGCCCTGTGCAGGTTGCAGTCAGACCTGCCTTCTACAGCAGCCTCTTTCTGGTTGATTAACTTTAATGTAATTTTAATTAAAAACCACAGTGTCAAAGGGTTTAGCTACTCGAGAAATGAGCACAGACTGCGGCCCGGTGGCAGCAGTCACTTGGAAAATGGAAATGCGTCCTGACACTGTTGTGCGGGGGGCCAGATAAACAGGGTCGCTGCAGTTCTGGGCTCCACGCAGGGAGGACACGGGAAACGTCAGAGGCAAGCGCCTCCTTGCACTCGGAGGTTCCAGGGTACCCATTTCAGGTGTCATCCACAATTTTGAGACCTCTTTCCTTTCTGGCACACAATCATACCCTGTACGATGGCTGGCTGCGAACGTTCTGATCTCCTGTTGGCACTTGGGGCTGTAAATCATCCACCCCACAGATCTGGGTTAGAAATGAATCAAATTTGAACAAGGAAACCAAATAACAACTGAAGACCAGTCACACTTTAATAATTTATTCAACCATTAAACCTCTCTAGTTTTCTCATTGCTTTTTTTTCTTTTCTTTTCGTTTTTCTTTTTTCTTTTTTTAAATGGAGATGGGGTCATTTGAATCTCAGAAATACACTTTCCTTTCCAGAAAGCACTTTCTCTGGGATGTGACTCTTTTACAGGTGGCCTGAGGAAGTGACTGTCATCTTTCAGTGGTACCCTTGCTTCGAGGAAGTGGTCGTGTAGGTATGTTTAGCCATGTGATAGGATGTCTCAAAAATAGGTTACATTCCTTAATCTGCTTGTGCAATGAAATTTAATCACTTTTCACATTTCTGCGTGGCTTTTGGAGACTGGTTTTCAATTCCCGTTTTCCTGTTGAAGCTAAACTGCTCAGAAAGGAAGGACTGAAGGGCGGTGCTTGTGGGCACGGTGCTTTATCACTGCCGGTGGAGTGTCTCTAGTCCAAGGTGAAATGCCCTTTAGTGTCCCTCAAGGTAGTTAATTTTTAGGGCACAAGTCTCAGGAGAACACCTAGTGACGTCAATTCTTCAGAGGAGAGTTTCCTGCACCGGGTCTGTGGTTAGGCGAGGCTGCTTTACCGACAGATGGGGCCGGTACCCGTGGGCCCGGAGCCATGTGAACAGAAGGGGCCCCCGGACCCTGACAGAGAGGATAGACAGAACCGTGGGGGAGAGTTTAGGGCAGTGTGCAGGGAGGGAGAGAGGAGGCATGGAGGGCTTCTACACCAAGTCCAGCAGAGAGGAAGAAAATCAAAACAAGCAGATGGGTGGACCAGGAGAGGTGATTTGAATTGTGTAACTTGCTTAAGAGACTAATAAAAAACGCAGTCTCTTGGGGGAGGGCTTCGCTGCAGGCAATTTTGGAAAATTGGAAATTTAGCTAAGATGGCCAAAGGGGAATGAATGCTGAGAAGAATAAACAGAGAAGTAGACAAATGAACGGAGTGGAGGTTTTGTTGGAAGGAGGGGTCCTCTGTGACTTCTATGCACACTCAGGAGGCCTGTTACAACTGCCTCCTCTAATAGAATACAAGGTTGGGTTTTGTGGTTTTGGTTTTTGTTTTTTTGCTCATCCATTCAGTAGAATAATTGATCAAAATGGTCTGGAGAATGACCTAGTGCAGGAGGATGTGCCTGTGATGCAACTGTCTTTTCTTTCTTTGTCTTTATTTGTCGTGCTGGGGCTGAAATCCAGGGCCTTTCCTGATTTGCAATAATTTAATTCTTTTGTGTGTACATGTGTGCGTGTGTGTGTGTGTGTGTGTGCGTGCGTGTGTATGTTCATGCATGTTCATGTGTGTGTGTGTGTGTGTATGTTCATGCATGTTCGTGTGTGTGTGTGTGTGTGTGTGTGTATGGCCATGCATCTGTGTGTATGCCCATGCATATGTGTGTGTGTGTATGCTTGTGCATGTGTGCGTGTGTGTGTGTGTGTGTGCGTGCGTGTGTATGTTCATGCATGTTCATGTGTGTGTGTGTGTATGTTCATGCATGTTCGTGTGTGTGTGTGTGTATGTTCATGCATGTTCGTGTGTGTGTGTGTGTGTGTATGTTCATGCATGTTCGTGTGTATGTGTGTGTGTGTGTGTGTGTATGGCCATGTATCTGTG
>JADRCH010000034.1:1597581-1607999 GCA_019843965.1 Rhynchomys soricoides | reverse complement strand
TGAACCACAAGAGCGATCACCATTGGCTACCTGAGCCACAAGAGCGATCACCATTGACTACCTGAGCCACAAGAGCCGTCTCAAAAAAAAAAAAAAAAAACAAAAAAACAAAAAAACAAAAAAACAACCCCACCCAAAGAGGAGAGGAAGGCAGTATTACCAAATATTTTCTCCGGTTTAGTCTGTTTAGTTATTCAAGAAGAGATTTAATGAAAGTGTGTGCATGAGACACGGTTAGGCCAGTAGCATTTAAAAAAATCGCCATATATCTGACAATACTGCTACAAAGCTTGCTCAGCGTTAGAGAACTGCAGCTGATGGGGTTATACCAGATCACACCTCGAATTCACAGCAACACGTGAAAGCATGAGAACTGTTTAAAAGGTTACCACAACAGACGTCATAAGTAACTTCATAATCTTCTTTTAACCTTCAGTAACTTTATTGCACATAAAGTTCTATGGAGCGACGGCTATAAAATGGCGTGCTTAGACTTGTAACATGTCCATTCGTTATCTAAATAGTTTTCTTCTGATTTGGACTGTTGTTTAATAGTTATGGCGCAAAAGAGGGAAAAGAGAACACATCCGAGAGGAATAAGATATCGCTGATGTCAAGACAATCCACATCTGGGGCAGGCTGTGGTGAGATGTGCTAAGCTTAACATCAGCCATGAAGGAAATAACTTAAAATAGGGGGAGAGGGAGCTGGAGAGGTGGCTCAGCCGGTAAGAAGGTTTGCTGATCTTGCACTGGAGTGTCATTCCCAGCACCCAGGTCTGGGCAGCTCACAGCTACTTATAACTTCAGCCTAGGGAACCTTATGATACCTCTGACCTCCATGAGGATTCATATCCATAGACACACGTACACATAGACACACAAACACACATAGACAGACATGAGAGACAGAGAGACAGAGAGAGAACTAAGAAACAGTTTTCTTAGTGGGTATTCTAATTTGAATCGGTATGCCCCCCTCATAGGCTCACGTGTTTGAATGCTTGCCCACACAGAGTGGCACTACTAGGAGGTGTGGCCTTGTTAGAAGTGTGTCACTGTGATGGTGGGCTTTGAGGGTTACTATGCTCAAGCTACAGTCAGGGTGAGACACAGTCTCCTCCTGCGGCCTGCGGAACAAGATGTAGACCCCTCAACTCCTCCAGCACCATGTCTGCCTGCACTCTGCCCTGCTTCCTACCATGATGACGATGGACCGAACCTCTGAAAGTATAAGCCATCCTCAATGAAATGGTGCCCTCCGTAAGAGTTGCCTTGGCCGTGGTGTCTCTTCACAGCAATGACACCCTAACTATGACAGTGAGGAATGCCATTATAGGAATTCAGATGTTACAACAGAAATCGTTCTTCGATGTGGTTGTCACTGTATATACAAGATCAAGCCAGACGAAATTCTAGCCCCTGTCGGGGTAGGGTAGGGGCTCACAAAGACCCACCCCAAGCTAAGGAGCCATTGGCAGGGAAAGTAGTTTTCTGAGATGAGGCCCATGGAAGGTTTCCAGTCTCCAGGATGCTCTACAGCCAAGTGCAAACTGACAGCGCTAGGTAGACTAGTAGGTTTAAAAATGGTACTGAAAAGTGGGAGGTCTATGTGGTTGGGAAGGGTATGGGAGGGAGTGGGGGGATAAATGTGAGTGATTCTATGAAAATACACTGTGTACGTGTATGGAATTCTCAAGCTGTAGGTTCAGATTTTTCAAAACCTACTTTAATAAGCGTTCTTAAATGCTTCAAACTCCCTTGTAGCCCACCGACCAAAGGTAGGGGAGGAAGATGGTTAATCGGACAAGGGGATGTGTTTATAAATCTGTTTATAAATCGTTTTGGGGGGTGACTCCAATCTTCATTGTCAGCAGTCCAGTCCACGATCAAAACACCAAACATGAATCAGGAACAGCGGCTCAATCCAGAAGACTCCGTCGATAAAATGGCATGAGTTCACAAATGCAGGAAAAAGCAGCCACCACACCATGAGAGGTTCCTTGGTGCATTTCTCCCTACAAAGTCACAGCAAGCAAAGATCAGAGAAGAAAGCAAGGCAAACGAGAAAGCAGTCAGAGAAGACCAGTGTCAGTGAAGCCCACTGAAGCCCAGCAAGACAAGCCAATGCAAGAGCATCATCCACTGTCTGTTGGGTTCTTCTTAGACTCATTCCAAACATCACATGTCCTCTCGAGGGTCTGCTCCAGCAAAACATCACATGCCCTTTCATCGGGTGATTTCCAGAAAAACATCGTACGTCACAACTGAATCACCACAAAACCAGAAATTCCCACTTCATCAAGCAGGAAGTAAAAATATTTAAAAAAATAATAATAATTCATTCGGTGAAAAAACAGTAATAAAGTAGGAAAGAGGGTCAAAAGTAGGCATGATATACATAGAGAACACAAGCAGATAGAAACCCAAGTCTACCCCAAACACGGTACAGCTGCCTAGATTAAACAGCGGGATCAGAGGTAGAGGGACTGGGCACAAAGACATGGTCCAACCGTCACATTGTCTACCGAAGACAAACTTTAGAAAAAAATATAAAAGTCATGCAGGGTAAATGAGAGAAGAGGGTGGATCCAGACCAGCCATGCACATAGCAATCCTATGGCAGCTGAAACAACTGCCCCATGTCAGGAAAAAAGACTTTAAACAAACAGACGAACCTGAGCTGGGCACAGACCCCCCAGCCCTGGAGAGGCTGAGGCAGAGGGATTGCCATGAGCTTGAGGCCAGCTCGGTCGACAAGTCTACCTGGATAACTACAGAGCAAGAACTGGTTTCAAAATAAATAGGGAGGGGCACTGGAGAGGTGGCTCGGCAGTTCAGGGCACTGAGTGCTCTTCCAGAGGACCTTGGTTCAAGTCCCACCACCCACATGGCAGTTGTCTGTGTAACTCCAGTTCCAGGGGACCAAATGCCCTCTTCTGGTAAGCATGTGGTACACAGACATGTATGCAGGCGTACACATAGACAAAAGGAAGGAAGGATGGAAGGATGGAAAACAGAAGGGAAGAAAAGAAGAAATGGTGTAAAAGGAAGGTTAAAGGAAGGACAGAAAAATAGCAGCTCACCCGTGGATGAGATGAGAGAGTGAGAGAGAGAGAGGGCGGAAGAGAGGGAGGGACAGGGAGAAAGAGAGAGAGGAAGGGAGGGACAAGGAGAGAGAGCGAGCTCTGATGATAGAAGGGAGCTAGGAGTGGTGATATCAATAGACCCTAAGAAGGTGTGTGTGTGTGTGTGTGTGTGTGTGTGTGTGTGTGTGACTTGTGTTCAGGAGAAAGCAGTCAGTGAATGGAGAAAGACAGGCAATTCTGACAGCATTCTATCAACTGTATTTTTGCAGTTTACTCTCTTGGTTTGTTATCTAGAAGCCGTTGCCTAATTCAAGGCCAAAAAGACACACGCCTGTGTAACTCATCTAACTTTGGCCGTTCCGCTCTCTGGCATCCATACATTATTGATAAGCATTATTCATAGAGTAGTTTTAAAAGCACATAGAAAACTGAGCCAGTGCAGCAGATAGCCCACACAACACCCCACACAGTTTCCCCTGCAATTAACATCTTGCATGAGTGAGGGGCCATCTGTTTCAAAATCCTCTTTGTCGTTTCTCCCAGGAGGTACGGGATCCTGTTGTGGAGGTTAGAGTTTAGAGTTGGACACACCAGCTACACGTACGGTGGCCAGCATTCATGTTGTTTACCTCCCTGACTCTAACTCCTGAACAAAAGAGCTATGTTTACAAAACCACTTGAAGAGACGGTATGTCTTTTAGTAAGGAACCATGTGGTCAGTCTCTAATGGGTTGTACTATTCTGGGATCTGTAAAATTGTCGGATTCCCTAGTATGTTTCAAGGTCTAGAAGGCAGGAGCTAGCTATCCATGCTGGTAACACTCCAGTGGCAGGCCTGGAAAGTCAATAACTGGTATCCAGTAAGGTTTGGATGTCATTTTTAAAATCTCTATTCCCAGTATAGTTTTTATTTAGATCTTAGGTCCTACTGATTCCATCTTGGAAATACCTTGATTCCAAACCCATTTCATCAATAAAAATAATTGAGTTTAAGCCTTTGCTCTGGTATCAGTTAATTTGCCAGCATATGCACCAACAGGAATCTACAGTAGAGTTCATTGGATGACGCTTCCTTCCCCATTGGCCATTTGTTTGTTTCAGGTGGTCTAGTCAGAGAAAATCCAAAATGGCTTCTGCCTTATGCCTTGAAGACATATACATGACTTTGCCTCGCAGTGCGGTTGGATTATGCAGCAAATGAAGGCTCCAAGAGATGAAGTCAGAAGTCACCCATCCTATGGCTAATCCTGGGTCTTGATGTGCTGCTGAGTCAGCTGCTGTCTCCATTGGCTCTGCTAGCATGCTGTGGGTACCCTGCCGCTCCCCTTACTGAGCACTGCAGATGCCCACTCCACCACAGCCTCCTGCCTCTGTGAAGTCTCCCACTGAAGATTATTTTTACCCCACACTTAGCATTCTCCATGGCCCAGCTGCTGTCTTGGTGATTATATGTGAGATATACCCAAGGTTTCATAGTCTGGCACTGATCTGCATTGCAGATGTTACCGCCCAGTTTTCTGCAGGAAACTCCGCTGTCTCAGCAGAACATACCGTAAAGACTCCTCCCCTCTTCCCCTCCTCCCCTTCCTGTTCCTTCCACTCCTTCCCCTCCTCCCTCCTCCCCTCCTCCCCTTCCTGCTCCTTCCACCCCTTCCCCCCCTTCCTGCTCCTCCCACTTCTTCCCCTCCTCCCTCTTCCCCTCCTCCCTCTTCCCCTCCTCCCCTTCCTGCTCCTCCCACTTCTTCCCCTCCTCCCTCTTCCCTCTTATAGTGATTAATTTCATCCTTCATCAAGTTAACTACTGACAACATTCACATTATCAGATTGTGTTGACAAATATCGCCGTCTCTGAATGGAAGCTGAATCCTTGAAGCACGCCCACGATGATTTATACCTTTAACAGTGTGCTAGACAATATGTAAGTTTGCAGTCACAAATAGTTGTTTTGCCTTCTGTGGACAAGTTGTGTCTCCTACTTTCCGTTGCTCACTTTGTTGCTGAGATGGAAGAGACTGTTGGGAACACAGATTATCTCTCAGTTCCTCCAGGCTTCTTCACAAAGTTCTTCAGTCGTATGCATTTACATTTAATTAGTATGTGTGCATGTCAGCACAGAAGTCAGAGGAAACTGTCTTTCCACGATGTGGGACCCAGGGATCAAACTCAGGTTGTCAGGCTTGGTGGCAAGTGCCTTTATCTACCTGTCTTCCTTACAAGTGACCAAAATTTATTTGTCATACTTCTACAGGTTGGAAAGTCCAAGGTAAGGTTGCTGGCGGTATCTGGCCCCAAACCTTGTATGGAAGGAGAAACAGACAAGCTATCCCAGGTTTGTTTTACAAGGGCACTAATCCCGTTCCCAAGGCTTCATCCTTATGACCTCTGGATGGCCCCACCTCCTGGTACTATCACAGGAGGGATCATTGGGTTTCAACAGAACAAATTGGGGTCACAGATGAGACTGAAACAGTCTGTTTAGCATGGATGCCACCCCTTCTCTCCCTTCCCTCCAGAACAATCTCTGTTAATGTCTAACCTTCTGAGGCCCACAGACTTCCCTTTCATTCTCCAGAGCATTCTGGTTTAGAGAGTAACATGTCCGGTTACTCCAATGTCAACACCATAAGCTACTTAATTTATTATTTATTTATCTTTTTTTGAGAAATTCACATTGCAGAATACCAGCATGAGCAATTGCAGGGACTTACAATATTTTGGCTAAAGTTTTGAAACAAAAGTATATTTTGATCATCATCATCCTCTCTTACACATACACACACACACACATATATATATACACATATGTACATATACACATATACATACACATACACACATATATATACATATAGAGTCTGAATCTAGAAAAAAATGCTGCACCATTAAAAACCTGTGACCTATATAAAAATATATAGATGTTACATAAGTTAATGAGCCTTACACACACACACAGTCTCAGGAAATGACAGCTGGATATTTTAAGTGTAACATACTGTATGTTTTAACTTATAAATCCTCATTAAATTGCACAACAGGAGTTTCCTTGAGGGTGGAACCTCACCTAGAGAAGGCTTCAGAGTGTAAAATGTAAGCCCGTTCAGAAAGCATGTACTGAGAGGTAAGTGCGTCTGCAAAGCAGAGTGCTACAGAGAGGGTGCTGCTTCGGGTCCCGCTTACAGGGATGCCGGAGGAAGTGGTTTTCCCCTTTGGCTATGGAGGCACACACACGGGCTGCTACAGCTACAGCCCAATATGGCCAGGCTACATCCCCGAGCTGGCCTTCGAGCTGGGAGTCACCCACATGGGCTGGTTCTTCAGCCATGCAAAATTCAAGAGCTGCAGGGTCATGGGGATTTACACCAAGATTCCAGGAGAAAATAAAAAGTAGGTGAGCCCAGGTAAAGTGAGGAGGGACAGATTCCCCAAGGGATGCTGCATGAAATTCTGTAGGGAACCTGAGTTACAGTGGGACTCTGAGAGGGTGGAGATGCCAGGAACTGGCATTGAGGAGGTGACCTGGGAGAGGCCCGGTGTGTGGCAAATGGTGGGTCTGCAGGGTAGGGCTCTGGTGAAACCTTTGTGAACCCCTGAGCTAGACAAGAGTGACAGGGTTCCCTGTCCTCCCTCCTGACTTTGTGTTGCTTTGGTTGAGTCTCTCCTTGCTATCCCTCCATACCTTTGGGAACAAAAATGTGCACAACGTGTTACCGTATAGCAGAAATGCATGATGTGATCTTCTGTTTTACAAGAGCTCACAGCTAAATGGCCTAAGTCACAGAAGACATCCGGGACTTGTTAGGACAGCTAGGGTTGTAGGATCTCTGAAAGTGGGACCAGATGTGTTTTGCACTATGAGATGGCCGTGGGGTTCGTATTTTAAGTGACTCCCATAGGTTCGTGTCTTTAAACACCTGGGCCCTAGCTCCCAGCACTGTTTGGGGAGGTTGTGGAACCTCTGAGGCATGAGGTATACATAAAGAAGGTGGTCACTGGGACGGTCTTTGAGGGTACTAGTCCTATTTCCATCCCAAGCTCTCTTTACGTTCTCTTCTGCTATGATATGAACAAGTGACAAGCTTGTGCCACCATCTGAATTGTAACATCATGCTGTTTCCACCATGATAGACAGTGTTCCTAAATGTGAGCTAAAGAAAAATCCCTTTAGCTGGGAAGTAACCACTTCCCAGTGGATAGTGTAGTGTCAGCTGTCAATCTGATGATGCTTGGGTCATCTGAAGGCAAGAAGGGACTAAACAGAGCAGATTGGCCAGTGGTCAAGTCTCTGACTGCCTATTGATGTGGGAGGGCCCCGCCCAGTATGAGGGCCCCGCCAACGATGAGGGTCCCGCCAACGATGAGGGTCCCGCCAACGATGAGGGCCATGCCTACAATGAGGGCACCATCCCTAGTAGGGTGAGCCCTGACTGAAAGAGAAAGCAAGCTGCACGTGAGCCAGTGAGCAAGTTAGAGATCAGCGGGCTAGCAACGTGCTCCACGGTTTCAGCTTCAGGTTTCTGCCGGGATTTCTCTCCAACGACCCGGAAGTATAATCCAAACAGACCCTTCCTTGCCGCACATTGCTTTTATTCAAAATGATCTATCACAACAGAAGAAAAGCAAACTAGACTGTCGGGCAATGTTCATAGGGCCATTCCGCGAAGGAGGATGATATGCCAGGGCATGTCCTGTGAATATGCTTTCAACCATCGGTATTTTTCTAGCTGGATGTCAGGGGACATAGCCATTACCTGTAACTGGATTGTAATGCCTGGCAGAGTAAACTAAGGAGAAAGGGACTTGTTTTTTTCTTTCTTTTCTTTTCTTTCTTTCTTTTTTTCAAGACAGGGTTTCTCTGTGTAGCTCTGGCTGTCCTGGAACTTACTCTGTAGACCAGGCTGGCCTCGAACTCAGAAATCCACCTGCCTCTGCCTCCGGAGTGCTGGGATTAAAGGCGTGCGCCACCACTGCCCGGCACTATTCACCTTCTCTAAAGCACATTTTCTCACCTACTGCATGGTGGCAGAGGATGATTGAGTCGGCATAGTTAAGGAACCTAGTCAACGTTTCAAAGGAGTTCATTGCTTCTCTTCCGCCTCTGAACCTACAGGACAGTGGAACGTCACAGGTTTTTAATACTGCGAGACTAGTTTTCTAAACCATGACCTCCAACATCTGACCAATGTTTGATCTCCATTGCCAAGGTATTACCTCTTTGTTCAGATAAAAGAGTCGCCGGGCAGTGGTGGGGCATGCCTTTAATCCCAGCACTCGGGAGGCAGAGGCAGGTGGATTTCTGAGTTCGAGGCCAGCCTGGTCTACAGAGTGAGTTCCAGGACAGCCAGGGCTACAGAGAAACCCTGTCTCAAAAAACCAAAACCAAACCAAAACAAAACAAAAAACAACAACAATAACAACAGCAAAAACAGATAAATAAAGAGTCGTCAGGTTTTATCAGCTTCCAGTCAACATTATCAGACTAGAACCTGTAACTTCTAAAACAAAAGAAGAAAAAAGAACAGAAAGTCATCAAAAAAACAAAAACAAAACACCCAAAAGCAAACAAAACAAAACAAAACCAAAACCAAAAAGCACCTTATTACTGAGGAAAAGGGACAGGGAGGACTTCTAAGACATAGGGGAAACAAACAGTAAGGCTTTCACTTCTGTTTCTTTCCAAAAACTAGCAATTTTCACACACAGCCCTGTCCAGTAGCCAAAGAATGTCTTTTCACTCTTAGCCTTGAAAATAAAATAACCAAGAAGAACACGATGTTCCGAGTAGAGCTGTAGTGGGTTTGGTTTTGGAGTGAGAGGCGAGTGTAAATGAGTGGTCTCCCCTCCTCTCCAAATGTTATCTGAGTGCGCTTGTGCTGCTGTTTGTTTGTTTGGTGCCCCCTCGCCCATGCACAATAACGGAGAAGGTTGGTACCCAGTTCACAGGGTCCTGACGCTCTGTAATCCACAAAGACCACAAAAGCAATGAAGTCAAGCTTCGTACTTCTGGGCTGCCAGCATTCAACCCTGATGGCATTTCTGGTAGTCGCTCTGTTTTGGGGGCTCTTCCAGGTGGATGTCCCTCTGCAATGTTGTCATCTGTGGACTAAAGGAGGTCTCCATGGTGCTGAGGTACTTCCAATCACCCTATGACTCCTTGGATTCTACACTGGGAGACAAATGTCTCTGTGGAATCCTTTATGGGGTTGGTATCCTAGGACTGCGCAAGACCTCAAAAGCCGAGATACGGAGATGGCTCAGTTGGTAAAGGTTTTCACTTGCAAATGTGAGGACCTGTCTTAGTTAGGGTTTTACTGCTGCGAACAGACACCATGACCAAGGCACCTCTTCTAAGGACAACATTTAATTGGGGCTGGCTTACAGGTTCAGAGGTTCAGTCCATTATCATCAAGGTGGGAACATGGCAGCATCCAGGCAGGCATGGCAACGGAGGAGCTGAGAGTTCTACAGCTTCATCTGAAGGCTGCTGGTGGAAGACTCACTTCTAGGCAGCTAGGATGAGGGTATTAAAGCCCACGCCCACAGTGACACACCTACTCCAACAAGGCCACATCTCCTAATAGTGCCACTCCCTGGGCCTAGCATACACAAACCATCACAGGACCTGAGTTTAGTCATCAGAACCCACATAAATATAAACATGGTGATGAGGGTTTGGGATCTCAGTGCTGCTGAGATGGAGATGGGTGGATGCCTGGGCTTACTGGCCAGCCAACCTAGCCTTACAAGGATGCTGGCACCAGAGGACAAGACTTTAGGCTGACTTTTGGCCTACAGACACACATACACACACACACAGAGACAGACAGACAGACAGACAGAGAGGCACATATACAGGCACACACACAGAGAGAGACAGACAGAAAGACAGAGAGGCATATATACAAGCATACACACACAGTCACACTCACACAGAGACAGGCTCACACACACGTACACTCACAGGCACACAGGCACACAATCAGGCATATAGACACACTCACAGACTCACACACTTAGGCCCACACTCACAGGTACATGAGTATACACACATATTCACACAAAGAACCTACAGGCACATGCACACACACACACTCAAAGGTCCTTTTGCTTTCTCATCTTGAGATTTTTTGGGCTCTGCTGTGTTCACTTTCTCCTGATAAGTTCTTAGCCCTCAAGGACTGCTCATGTGAGTTCCTTTCCTTCCTGAGTAACTGTGTCTCCTTTCCCAGAACTTCTTGCGTAAGGGCGAGCAGTAAGTGCTGCTAATGAATAAGTAACGTCCTCCCCTTCTTCTTCTTCTTCTTCTTCTTCTTCTTCTTCTTCTTCTTCTTCT
>JADRCH010000034.1:1569853-1597571 GCA_019843965.1 Rhynchomys soricoides | reverse complement strand
CTTCTTCTTCTTCTTCTTCTTCTTCTTCTTCTTCTTCTTCTTCTTCTTCTTCTTCTTCTTCTTCTTCTTCTTCTTCTTCTAATTTGGTGACCAAGACAGAGGTTGACAAGATAGTCACCTTCCCTGTTGACAATTCTCTACCACCTTTGCCACTGGAGACTCTCAGGGCCTGCCTCTGTTTCCAGACTTGTTGCAACTTCTCCCAGCTCCACTCTTCAATAACTAACCATAACAGAGTCTGTCATCAGTGGTGAATGGCTAGTTTGAGTCAGAGCCAGCACTAGAACCCAGGCCTATGTATAACCAAAGACGGGGAAATAGCAGAGGTTTGACATTTCTCTTCACTCAGAGGGAGCCCAGATGGGCCTACTCACAATCAATGCTTCCAAATCAGAGTCTTTCCCCCTGAGGACATTATTCTGACCCTGTCTAGCCAGAAGACTGTTCAGAGAGAATTCACCCCTCTACCTGCCCCAGGGAAATGGACAAATGTGGTGTTTGAACCATTTACCCCAGAGAATGCTCACACAGCAAGTGCCACTTAAGATGGTCTTTTAAAAGGCCCTTCTGTCTTTATTGTGACAGTTAGACTTGCCTGGTCTGCCGAGCATATGAGGCTGCGAAGACTGTTTCTTTTGATTCAGAGTTTGAATTCTCTGTGGAATGAAAAGGTTCCTGGCACAGAGTTGGCAATTACTATCTAGATTGTCTCTCTGCCGTGGGTTTCTTTAGCTGAACATTTAACTCACTTGGCATCAGACTCCAATGAAAATACTCGTGGCTAACATGAGCAGAAATAAACACACTTCTAATCAGTTTAACTGTTGACAAAAGCATGCGGGTTTTCTTGCTTGGGGCCAACGTTTTAAGTGGACTCTGATTCCTTGCAGGAACACCCCTCATTGATGGGTGCAAATAGGGTAATTAGATGTCCAATTACCAGATTCACATTGGCAAATGGGGCCTTTGTGTGGGTAAGATCTCCGGAGTTTGGGACCAGCTGAAATTGAGGGGATTTTTGTTGGTGGTGGTGGTGTGTTTTCTGATTCTCCCAACAAGATCCTGGATATGACTGAAGTTCCCATGTCACCCTCATCTGCAGGCAAGCTGAAGACTTCTCTTTATTCCAAAGAGCCAGTGAAGCAGGGAGCCGAAGTCACAGTGTGTGGCTTTTTCTTCCTTTTTGCTGGAAAAAAAAATGAAGCATTTCAGGCTGCCCCTTTCTTTTTTTCCCCACCAACTTTGCAGAATTGACACACCTGCCAATATGAGTTATAAAGATTTCACCACATATAACCATTAAGTTGGAAGACCACTAAACATCTTCGCTCCTTCCTCCTCTAGGTCTTTGGTAAAATCTGAGATGAGTTCCAGGACTCTCAAATGTTGGTTGAGCCATTTTATGGCCACGGTTGACCATAGAGTCCTTCTCTTTCTAGTGATTAAGAAGTCCTGGCTGGGATGTCCACCTCAAGTGGATTTATAACGGTTTATATGGAGCCTCTTTAGACACGGTTGTAAACCCTTCCTGGTGTGCATGTTGCAATTCTAAGAAGTGAGAGGCATCAAGTACATTGGGGAGCAGCAGCAGGAGGGAGAGAGGACCCAGAGGTGGGAGAGCATGCTCAGAGCATAGTAAAGTTTCATGTGCACAAAAAGGTCATAAGGAAGTCTAATATTCTATATGCTGAATTTACAGTAAGTAAAATCTGAAATAAGTTTTAACTGAAAATACTTACCATTAATTGAAAAAAGAAAGTACTGGGCTGCTGAGATGGCACAACAACAACTTAGTAGGTAGAAGTACAGTCACACAACAGGGTCACCTAAGTCTGATGCCCTATACCCACAGTGGAAGGAAAGAACCAACTCCAACAGTTGTCCTCTGTCCTAAACACACAGACACACACACACACACACACACACACACACACACACTGAACATCACATCAGAACCCTGAGATAATGTTTATTATTGGTAATCCACCATTGATTTTTAAATAGTAGTTGAACACAAAAACCTATTTGCTGGCCCAAAGGGGATCTCTAAAAGAGACCTCTTAGCTGGGCCTTCTATAGTAGCTTTCTGCATACCAATGCCTTGTTCTCAAAGTGTAAAGGACTGGAGAGGAGGGCAGGAAACCAGGTATCATTTCATCCTGTGGTTTAAATCATTGCTTCACAATATCTTTTGTACCTTGAAATCCCTGTGTAAAGTTCTATTTGCAGTCACATCATGAACAAATGGGTTGGAGAAATTCTCCAACTTCACTGCGCATCAGTCTTAGTGGGCATGGAGGTAGAACCAGTTGAAGCTGCCGCTGCCATCCGTGGAACACATGTGGAACAGCGAGAGTTGTCCTGTTGAATGTGTGTGCACGTGAATGTATCCATGAGTGCCTCTGTGCATGTACATCACCTCTCCATGGCTGTTATTGTTCCCTCTAAGATGGGATTCTGGGCATGTGTGTGGACCACCAAAGTCAACCTGAGGGGTCTTGCTCAGTCACTCTCTGCATTGACTTTTGAGATGAGGTCTTTCATTTTTACCTGGATCTTCAATTTAGAGAGTCTAATTAGCTAGCAGGCCCCAGGGATCCACCTGTCTCTGTACCCCCAGTTCTGGGATTTCAAGCATGCACCAGCAGGAAGCCAATGTACATGAATAATGGGGATCGACTCAGGTCCTTGGGCAAGCTCTTGACTGGCTGGCCACCTCCTCACCCACATTCTTGTCATCTCTCCACCTCATTCCCTCTAAAATCAAAGCTTGTCTCCTGTCTGCATTTTGAACACACAATGGCATATTCACCCTGAGGTGGTTTTCCCTCTTCTTTGTGGAGGATGTCTGATGAGCCACATGCATCAGGACCCACCCCTGCTAACTCACTTACTACTGAACCCTACTTAGGCTGGCTCTCTTGGCTGTTCTCTGGGCTGTTAGCTCAGGTTTCTGCTCAGATGTGCTTGTGCTGTGGGCTGTGAGGGGCTTCACTGATAATGGCATCCAAGGGCATTCAATTAGCACATTTCAGGTTTCTCTGGTCATAGACACCCCTCATGATTCTCCACTAATGCAGCTGGATCTTTTTCTTTTCCAAATCATTAGGCATCTTCCCACGTTGCTCCTCACTTCCAGCCTGTCGTGGAGAAGAAGTCTATTTTAATACACACATCTGCCTGTGAGGGTAATTTAGGGAGAAACCAGGTGCTAACATTTTTTTTTAAAAAAAAGAAGAAGAAGAAGAAGCTCATTTTTCTGAATCCTTCTAAGACATTGATCCTGTCTCCTGTTGTTCCTTGAATCTGAGCCTGAAGCTCTGGCATTAATAAACAGGTGTGAGGGAGGCTTTTTCCGGCAGTAGAAACTGAGTCTGGGAAGAAGGGAGGGATTGGTGGGGAGGGACCTTTTGTCTGTGGGAAGAAACTCAGGTAGTGAATTCTGCAAATGACCTAAGTCCTGATTGGGGGGGGGGGGGAGGTGCAGACCAGCCAAGGTAGGACCTGGACCCCTCTGTGATGTGAGCTGAGCCAGGACTCTGTGCTTTAGGGTTTCTTAAACCCTAATGGGCACAGGGATTCTCTAGAGGAATCTTGTTGAAAAGATTGGGGCGGAGGTTGGGGTGCAGGTATTAGAGGACTTGTGAAGTCTCAGAGCCTCGGATCTGATCCTCAGCAGCGTATACACAGGCACGGTGCTGTACACTGCAGTCCTCATGCTCAGAAATGAGAGCTGGAGAGTCAGAATTGAAGTTCAAGGGCACCTCCAACTGCACGGCCAGCCTTGAGGACAACTCAGAACTGACAAAAGCGAACGTTTCCTGGCTTATTGTAAAGAAATTATTTATTTACTTGTATATGTGTATCAATTGTTGAAACAACTTACAGACAGCAATTTTTGACATTTTGGTGTACATAATAGGGTTTGTGTGTTTGGCTGTTTTAAAATAAGTTTTAGGCCAGCAAGATGCAGTGGCTAAGAGCAGGGGCTGCCAAGCCTGATAACATGTGCCATGGTGCGAGGTGACACACACTGTACACATCCATGCAAACAATCTATCAGACCAGTCCTAAAATGTAACTTAAACATTTCATTTTTCACCAGGTGGTGATGGCGCACGCCTTTAATCCCAGCACTCAGGAAGCAGAGGCAGGCGGATTTCTGAGTTCAAGGCCAGCCTGGTCTACAGCGTGAGTTCCAGTACAGTCAGGCTACACAGAGAAACCCTGTCTTGAGAGAGAGAGAGAGAGAGAGGCAAAAAATGTTTTATCTTGCATAGAAAGTGTGGGTTAAAGATGAAAGTAGTCTCCCAACCAATCTCTGAGCCCAGGCTGCCCAGAACAGCACCAGTCACACTTCAGGAACCTCTTAGTACGAATCATAAGCATGTGAGTCCATTGTTACACTGTGGCTCATTCTTCAGGTTGCATGTCCAACAGACTTTATGAAATGTGTAATTGTGAAAACAGATTAGAGGATGGGGTGGGTGTGAGAATCCCCAGGGAATCTAACTAACCCCAGAGAAGCATCAGGGTGCAAATCTGAGTTTATTGCCCAATGTGTAAGCTTATGTACAGTGTTAACCCTTGGCCAATCATATCTCGCCACTCTGTCACTGTGCTCCAATGAAGGCCCTGCCTGGTGAGGTAACTCAGAAGGAGTCGAGGAAGTATCATCATCTGTGCAGACTTCCATAAAGACTGGGGAAGCAGCCACCCCACTGCCCTTGGTTCCTTTGTGCTGTCTCACAGGTGTGCTGGGAACCATCTTAGATGTAATGTTGTGTGTGGCAGATCAGGACTCTCTGAGGAGTCCCAGGAGCCTATGGCACCTCACTCTCCATCCTGCCTTTTCCTTCACAAGGTTGACTTCCACATTCCCCACAGACTTCCAAGAGGAGCGACTTGGTACACAACTGTTGAGCCTTGACATTTTAAGGGATGGGGAATGTCCCATATACAATGTATCATAATATCACAAAGAATAAGATTTCCTAAGAATCCTGTGTGCTCTGCCTCTCTGTCCCTCCCCCTGTCATTTGCTGGTCCTGTCACTATCAGCATAGTTCTTGATGGCTTGGTCACTCATGTCCTCCCCTGCTGAGCAGTATTCCATTGTGTGAATGCACCACTGTTTCTTCATCCATTGTCCTCCTGCAGGACATGTTTGCATTCAGGTTTCAGTGCTATGGTAAGTGTCCATCTGCAGGTTTTATGTTCAAATCCTGAGGGTAAGACAATACTGATCAGGATTACAGGATACTGATCAGGCTCCTACAGTAAGTACATGTCTATGTTTATAAGAAATTGCCAAACATCTTCCAGTGTACCTGTGCTGTTTTACAGTGCCACCAGCAGTGAATGGAAGCCTCTTTCCTGTGCACCCTTGCCTGTGCTGGATATGGTGACCAGTGTTCTAGAGTATCACTGTTCTATTTGTTTCAGTGACATCTCATTAAACAGATCTACAACAGCTTAATGATATACAATGGGCAAGTGTTGTTTCTCACACTTAATTGTCATGTGTATCTCTTCACCAGCAAGACAAAGAGCAATTCAATCATAATGTCTTGTGTGGCAACAGGAATAGGCAGATAAATGCTATACCTTCCTGAGCCCTCAGATTGGGTATGTAGAGGCATGGGATTCCACAGTCACCCAGGGGCTCTCCATGGGATCACAAGTCCAGATACCCAGTGGGGTGACTGATCCACAAGATGTCAATGTCACACATATCCCCACCTCTCTCTTTCAGCCCCTCCCTCTCATTGTGCTTCCCCCACCCCCCAAAAAAAACCCTGCTACTACTCATGAATCCTTCTCTGCTCTGAAGAACCCAAATTGGAGCAGTCAGTGTTCAACAAGAACTTAGGATGTGAGCGCAGAATCTGGTTGTGTAGAAAGCAGAGGGAAATTTGTAGGCTTAGATTTTTGAAAGCCTACTTTTAATGAGGGTTTTCGAATGCTTCGACTCCCTTTCTAGCCCACCATTTAAAGATAGGGAGAAAAGATGGTAAATAGGACAAGAGGATGTTGTCCTGTTCAGAAGTAGTTCTTTGGGGAAGGATATCAAACAGGAATCAGCAGCAGTGGCACCATACAGCAGAAACAGCTAGGCCTCCGCCAAATCAGCTGAGTCAGCGAGAGTGAGCAGAACCAGCTGGGACACCATGAGATGTTATATGCTGTGCCTCTCTCAAGGAAGTGAAGATCAGCAAAGACTCAAGACCAATGAAGCGTTGTACAGCAAGCTATGCAAGCACCCCATCACTGTCCGTCGAGTCCTATTTGTACTCTCTCCAAACATCACGTGTCCTCCCACGGGTCTTGCCTCAGCAAAACACCACGTGAATCTGCATCACACGACACAACCAGAAGTTTCCACTTCAGAAAGGTTTTCCTTCTGAGACAGGGAAGTCTTAATAGAAGGTGGGTGAGAAGTAAGATTCCATAGGTTACATTTTCTCGTTGTTCTGCTTTAAAAGAAAGAGGAAGGTGAAGGCACTCAAATATGGGCTAGGGAGACAGCTCCATGGAAAGTCTTTGCCTTGCAGACAGGAGTACCTGAGTTAGGCCTCCAGAACCCATGCAAAAAGCCAGGCATGACAGTGTGGCACTGTAATCCCAGCATTGAGGAGATGAAGACAGAAGGATCCATGGGGCTCAATGGCCAGCTAGCCTAGCTTTCTTGAGTTCTGGGTCAGTGAAAGACCTATGTCAAAAAGTAAATAAATAATAACTAAATAGTAATGACCGCTGGTATTGTCTTCTAGTCTACCCACATATATACCTGCACATATGTGTACACTTGCACACACAAACGTGCACATACAAACAACAAAAAGATACTCAGATGGTGCTAAGAGTATCCCAAAATACACACCCCCAAAACACTCTTAGAGTGTTCACATTCTCACTCTGTCCTCATGGAGTAAGAACAAGAATCTGTCCTTGGCAGAAGAGAAACTGGAGGTGGTAAGGGAGACCATGGAGTGGGCTTGCTCTCCTGGTCTGCACCTGGCCTAGAGGGATGGAGACCTTCCTACCTTTTCTATTTGTAGACACAGAATTCAGAGACAGAAGGTGGCCTGGCACTTGCCTTGAGTCAGAGTCCACAGTGTGTGAGAGCTTCATAAACAAGCTCAATAGGCCAGAGCCACAGTTCTTAGCAGCAAGCCAGCAGGAGGCTCCACCTGGCCAGCTTGGCCCTGATTGCTCTTCAGTCCCTTCCTCTGACCTAACCAGCCATCCCAAGGCAGGGCCTGAGAGAACCCAAGAAGCAACTTAGGAGTCTCCATTGGCACGAAGTACAGGTATTCCCAATATTGTTTATGATGAGAGAGAGAGGGAAAAGGTTGGAACTCTAAACCTTCATGCATCTGAAAGACACTGCACATCCAGAGGCTGGGGCATTTGAAGACCCAAAGGGATGTAGGCAGGCGAGCTGAACAGTTTATACCATTTCCTCCTTGGAAAGTCATCAAACCAACTCGACCAGCTATAAAGGCAGTCTGCAGGGAGACAATCTGGAAAACAGCAGACTTATCCCCAAAGACCTGGAAAGATGGCTCAGCAGAATTTCCTGGTCTTCAAAGGACCCAAGTTCAGGGCCACCCAGCACCCATGTCAGGCAGCTGGCAACCACCCATAAATGCAGCTCCAGGGGATCCAACAACTTCTTCTGACCTCCTCAGGTATGTATGCAGATACACGCACACACACACACACACACACACTCACACGTTTTGTTTTTAATAAGGATAACGATTGTGATTGCTTCTGATTAGACTCAGTCAATAAAATTCTTGCCACCTGAGTTTAGATCCTCAGCACCCACATAGAAAGTCAGGTGCGGTATCCTGTACCTGAAACCCCCAGGACTAGGGAGGCAGAGACAAGATCCTGGAGCTATTGATCAAAGCGGTATTCTCCAGATTTCATGAGAGACTGTCTCAAAAACTAAGGGGGAGAGGAACTGAGGAAGACAGCTCATTATCAACTTCTGCCCCCCCAAATGCATATACACATCTGCACATAAGCACTCATGCGCACACACGAACACATACAAACAAAAGGTAACGGCTATAAAGTATCAACCAAGAATCTGAGAGAGTATGGTAAGAGCTCAGAGATTGGTGGGTGTTGTCTCTGAGGTGACACCCCATTGTCTCAGTGGCTTTATGCTGTGGTTAGGCAGTGCTACCTAATATTGGGGGTTGCAGAAGAAATCCCAAATCTTAGCTCTATTGTTTTCCTTTCTAACACCCTCGGTCCTAACACAGCTGCAGGGTCAGGATCTTAAAGGATGGTCTTTCAGTTGGTTGGAGTGGGGGCTTGGTTCTGGGGTGCTGCTCAATGAGAATTGTCAGGCCAGTCTGCTCTAAGTCAAGCAGACTGATCCGACCAGCCAACATTGAAGCACGTGTGTCAGAGCTAACCTGCACTGAGTCTTCTTAGAATGTGCTTGCAAGGGTTGACATTCAGTGTAACTAAGCCTAAACCTCCGCCAAGACTGAACTCAGAGATCATTTGCATGCTATTTCTTCTATTGGTTTTTAATCCGACACCTACAAGAACCACCAAACAATGACAACAAAGACCACAACACGCAAGCGATCTCTTGCTGGCTCCCTACTACTAAAGACAGATTTAAAAGGCATTGTTTTCTCTGACATACAAAGTATCTAGTCTCTGACATACAAAGTATCTAGCCACTGGTGTCCATTAAACTTGAGTGAAGCACAAGAATACTGAAGGGGTGGGGGTGTGCTTGAGGAGAAATTTGCATACACATTTCCATGAGGGTTAAAGACATTTAAATCCACATTACCCTCGGCAGGCAGAATAATGAATAGGCTATTATGGACAAGGCTTGTGTGCCGCCACTGCCTTTGGCGGGTTCAAGGCTTGCTAGGGATGTAATATTTAGTGACTCGTTTTTCCTCATGCATAGGGTAATAGGCTTTAACTTTCTAAGCTTTCCTGCCAGCCCTTGCCCCCCTGCTGCGCCATTATATTGAACTTGCAAGCAGGAAGCTCTGTCCAGCTCACCCAGATTACCACAGCAATAGGCCCGCTGAGGGGCTGGTGTCAGGATAAGTGTTAGAGAGGGAACTGCCCCATCTTGGCATGCTGTTCTCATCTTATTAAATACAGCTTTGTGGAAGCAGGGAGCCTGCCTCTCAGTCACACTGGCTCAAGCCTGGTCCAACTGCTACTGTCAGACAATATGAGATGAGGAAGCACCGCAGCTAATGGCAGGTGCTGCTTCCCACGTGACAAACACAAGTCAGAGGGGCTCTTATTATGAGACTGACTTCATGAGCTGGTGTGAGCATGTTTAATTTCACTCTTCTAGACACTTCTCTGAGGCCAAGATCCAATTCAGAAAGCCCAGTGCTTTGGGGAAATGAAACAAACACAGTCCGTTTTAGTAGCGGCCATTAGGGCATATAAATGGATGACGGCTGCTCTCCACCTTCCATTTTCGAGTTCCCTGGAGTCTTTCTGTTTTTAAAATATTACATTTTTTATTAATTCTTTGAGAACTAATTAATACAGGCATACAATGTATTTTGATCCTAGTCACTTCCCATACAACGTATTTTGATCCTAGTCACTTCCCATACAACGAATTTTGATCCTAGTCACTTCCCACGTCTCTTCCACTCCTTAACTCCAACCAGATACACCTTCCACTGCCCCACTCCATGCCCAAATTCATTTTCTCTTTCTTTCTTTTAAATGACCCACCAAGTCCAATTTGTGTCCAAAAAATCAGGGGTGTGGAGCCAGTCAGTGGATCTTCCTTAAATTCCAGAGTTAACAGTAGTCGCCTGCAAATATTTCAACGCATAGTCTCAACTCCTCGTCTTAGCATAGCAAGGCAGAGGCAGGTGTAGACAGATGCAAACGAGAAAGTGAGCCAAATACCCTGGCATAAGTCGATGTTGAAGTTTAGAGTCTCTGTCTTACCGCAAACATTTGTACTCCTGCACGTTGTGGTTATACATTGCTGCAAAATACATCGACCACCACATACAGCAGCTCGTAGTGTTGGCCATTGTTAATAGTTTGAAGTGAACTGTCCTGCAGGGACGCAGAACACTTTTTCCCCAGTACATGGAGCCATTTGGGGAGGCTTTTGAACAGGGTCCTGCCCTGGGAGATGTGGGACCATAGGGTGGTAGAAGTGGGCTTAGTGGTTTGGCCTTGACTCTCTATGCTTCCTGGTTGACACCATAAGGCAGTCACCACAGTCTCTCACCACCACAGAACAACCTGCCACCATGCCTGCCCCACAGTGGTGAGCTGTAACCCCTCAAAGCATGAGACAAAAAAAGGGGGAGGGGGAGGAGGAAGAAGAAGAAAGGGGAGGAAGAAGAAGAAGAACAAGAAGAAGAAGAAGAAGAAGAAGAAGAAGAAGAAGAAGAAGAAGAAGAAGAAGAAGAAGAAGAGGAAGAAGAGGAAGAAGAAGAAAAGGAAGAAGAGGAAGAAGAGGAAGAAGAAGAAGAAGTTTCCTCCTTTAAGTTGCTTCCGTCAGCTATTAAAAAAAAAGAGTAACAAATGCTACCATTTTCTCTCTGTGAGCTGGCAGCTAAGAGGCTTGAAACAGTGAAGTTGGCATAAGCCTCAGCAGAGACTGAACTCTCTCACACAGGGTCTCTTCTGCAGCTGTCATCAGATTATGGATGAGACCAGGACAACCAAAATGCTCTCGTAAGTCTCACTAGAGCTAGTGAGATTGTTCACTGAGTTCTCAACCTTCCCGATGCTGAGACCCTTTAATACACTTCCTCTTGTTTCGGTGACCACCAACCATAAGATTATTTTTGTTGCGACTTCATAACTGTAATTTTGCTACTGTTATGAATCAGAATATAAATATCTGTGTTTCCCAGTGGCCTTAGGGGAACCTATGAAAGGGCTGTTTGGCCCCGCCCTCAAAAGGGGTTGCAACCTGCAAGTTGCACCACTGCTTGTGAGGATTTAGTATTTCTCCATGCTTCCTCACTCTTGTAATCCTCCTGTCCCACGTGTCACATCCTATGTCTCCTCTCCAATAGGGCACTGGTTTGCTTCTGAGCTTCCTTCCTGTCCTGATCCACGTGACTCCATCATTGCTATACTGTGAATTAGTGTTGGGAATCTTCCATTAGTCATTGGCCTACCACACAAAATACAGTTTACTGTCTGTAGCTTTTTCCTATAGCGAGATAGATATGGAGATAGATAGATGAGAGATAGGTGGGTAGATAGACAGGTGAGAGGGGGGGATCGATAGGTAGGTAGATGATACATAAATAGATAGATAGATAGATAGATAGATAGATAGATAGACAGATAGATAGACAGACAGACAGATAGATAATAGGTAGGTAGATCGATTTAGATAGATAGATGGGTAGATAGACAGATAATAGGTAGGTAGATCATAGATAGATAGATAGATAGATAGATAGATAGATAGATAGATAGATAGATGATAGGTAGATAGATGTAAATAGATAGGTAGTCAGACAGACAGACAGACAGACGGATGGATGGGTAGATAATTGGTAAGTAGGTAGGTAGATAGATATAGATAGATGGGTAGACAGACAGACAGACAGATGGATGGATAGATAATAGGTAGGTAGATAGATAGATAGATGATAGATAGGTAAATAAATATAGATAGAGAAGTAGACAGACAGACAGACAGATAGATAATTGGTAGGTAGGTAGATTGATAGATTAGAAACACTTATGAGAATCCAGTTCTCTCTGACCAAGCAAAGCATTAAAAGAGGTTTATAAAAATGGATGATTTCCATATAGATTTCTTTTATTTTGATAGTGATATTTATTTATTAATTTATTAATTTATTTTAAAAACCGTCATTGAGATGATCAGTATTAACTAAAATTGAATTCATCACTTTTATTTTTAATGAATAGATACCTTTAAATACAGTTTTAATTTCTAATTTAACAAATACTAACAAACAAAACTTACATAAGCAAAACCCCTTGAAGAATCCTCTAGGGGAAGGATTATGGGAGGTGACCAGGAGGGGGCCAGTGAGTGGGATGTGAAGTGAATATGTAAAAATTAAAATTAAATTTAAAAAAAATCCTCACTGGCTAGTAGGATTATAAAGCCAGTGAGGTAGTCAATGGATAAAGGCAATTGCTGCTAAGCCTAAAGACCCAGGTTCAAGCCTGGTTGAAGTAAAGAAGGACTCCCACGAATTTTTCCTCTGACCTTCACATGACACACATACACACCCGTGCAAAAATAAATTAACGGCTGAATAAATAAATGTAATTTTAAATTAAAAAATATGAAAGATCGTTGAGCTGGGCAGTGGTAGCACACACCTTTAATCCCAGCACTCATAAAACAGAGGCAAGTGGATCTCTATGAGTTCCAGGCTATTCTGGTCTACAGAGCAAGTTCCAGGACAGCCAGCACTACACAGAGATACCCTGTCTGGAAAAACCAAAGGGGAAAAGAAGATTGTTGAGAGCAAAATGTAGAGGAGCCTTTGTACATTTTGTTGAGAAGGCTGTGGGTACATGTCTGAGGATATCCTTTTCTCTTGGATAAACATTGTAAGTACAACTTTTAGTTCAAGGGTCGATGTATATTTAACTTTTTAAATAAACAAATCACAATTTTCCAAAGTGGTTAAATTATTCAACGTTCCCTTCACCTATGAGAGGTCTGCACATTCCACATGAATAACAAGCTGTGGGGTTTTGTTTACATTTGAAAATTTTTTAATTGTTTAACGTGTGTGTGTGTGTGTGTGTGTGTGTGTGTGGTGCTTGCCACTTGTACATGGGTACATGCTAAGGCCAGAAGGTGTTAGATTCCCTGGAGTTAGAGCTAACAGCAGCAAAGAACAGCCCTTTGAGTGAGCCGGGAACTGAACTCAGGTCCTCTGCAAGATCAGTACACACTTTTAACTTTAGCTCCCTGTGGTGGTTTGAATACATTTGGCCCCCGTAGACTCACGAGTTTGAATGCTTGACCCACCGTGAATGGCACTATTAGGAGGTGTGGCCTCGTTGGAGGAAGTGCATCACTGTGGGGGTGGGCTTTGAGGCCTCCTATGTTTAAGCTCTGCCCAGTGTGGAATTCTAGCCTCCTGCTGACTGCCTACAGAAGACAGTATCCTGGCTGCCTTTGGATCAAGATGTAGAAGTCTCAGTTTCTCCAGCAACATATCTGCCTGGATGCTGCCATGCTTCCTGCCATGATGATAATGGACCAAATCTCTGAAACTGTAAACCAGCCCCAACTAAATGTTCGCTTACATAAGAGTTGCCTTGGTCATGGTGTCTGTTCACAGCAATAAAACCCTAAGACACTCCCTCTCTCCAAGCCCTCTGTTCATTTTTTGAAATTTTTACTTGGCTGCCTGAGGTGGGGCTGAGTGCCATAGTGTGGTTGTGAAGATCAAGGCAACTTGCAGGAACCAGCTTTCTCCTTCTATTCTGTAGGTCTCAGGGATTTAACTCAGGCTGGGGGCAGCACCGCCATCTGAGCAACCGTCACACTGGCCCCCACATCTGTCTTCCTAGTCGTTCTAGTGGCTTTAGTTTGAGCTGGAAACCTTTTCTGGGCTAAATGCTGGCATGTGTTTCTCGTTAATGTTGTTATATCCCAGTGACTTAACAGAGGATGAGACAGCCACCCATGCTCCATCTTGGTTCATGGAAACTCCAACCTGATGCTTGTCCTGGATAGTTTTATGTCAACTTGACACAAGCTAAAGTCATCAGAAAGGAAGGGACCTCAGTTTAGAAAAGGTCTCCATAAGATTTGGTATAGGCAAGCCTGAAGAGCATTTTCTTTATTAGTGATTGATCGGAGAGGGCCAGGCCCATTGTGGGTGGGGCCATGTCTGGGTCAGTGGTCCTGGGTTCTATAAGAAAGCAGGCTGAACAATACATGGGTAGGAAGCCAGTAAGCGGCTCTCCTCCAAGACCTCTGCACCAGCTCCTGCCTCCAGGTTCATGCCAGCTGTGAGTTCCTGCCCTTTGATGATGAACAGTGTGATGTTTTGAATGAAAACGAACCCCACAGGTTCACAGCGGGAGGCACTGTTAGGAGGTGTGGTCTTGTTGGAACAGGTATGTCACTGAGAGTGGGCTTTGAGATTTCAGACTCTCAAGCCAGGCCTCTCTCTCTCTCTCTCTCTCTCTCTCTCTCTCTCTCTCTCTCTCTCTCTCTCCCTGCTGCCTTTCTCTCCGGCATTATTTCTGCCCCCATGCTACCATGCCTTACACCAGGAAGAGAATGGACCAAACCTCTGAACTATAAACCAGCCCCAGTTAAATATTTTCCTTTATAAGAGTTGCCGTGGTCATGGTGTCTCTTCACAGCGATAGACACCTTAACATGGAAGTGTAGGCCAAATAAGCCCTCTCCTCCCCAACTTGGTTTTTGGTCATGGTGTGTCGTCATAGTAACCCAAACTAAGACAATGCTTGTCCCTCTTTCCACCCAGTGGACAAAGAGACTGTGAAGGAAATCTCTGCAGCCTCAGGATCTGAGAGAACTATGCAAGAGGACGCAACTGTAACCTCCTTTCTCCTCAAAAGTATCTCTCCTCTCACTGGCCCTGTTAAGAGTTCCAACAGCCTGGGAAAGGGATGTCTAAAGATTATCATTATCAATGTTTTATTTCTCTTTCCATCTCAATTCCTCCCCTTTAAATGATTTTGTTGCTGTAATAGTAGCAAATGGTATCCCTCCCTGCCCAAAAAAAATACTAAACCAAACCAAGCAAAACAGTAACCATATTTTTAAAAAGAGAAAAAATACTCCCTGGTTAGTTGAATCCGAGAGAGACAGTCTCTCTAGCAGTGTAAACATTAAAGACAGAATGGATTTCTGGAAAGTGCTGTGCAGGCTAACCCCGTGTATTCACTGGCTCTCACCTCCTTAATAACTCACAAACTCAAGTCTTCTCACAGAAAGCCCAACAGACTCACCCTACTTCTCCACCAAGAGTTCCCAGCCAAGAGCTGTAATGAGGTCTCCTGGAGGGCCAGCTCCCATTATGCTCATGAAGATGTTACATATCTGCTGAGCAAATCTTGTCAACAGTGAGCATCCCGCTGGACTCAGTTCACAGGGTGATTCAGTACACGTACATCTTTTGTTTGTTTGTTTGCTTTTTTGTTTTCAATTAATCCTCTCTCCCAAGAAATGTGCTAAATCTGGGCCCTTGTTCCTGGTGTGAATTACCTGATTTCTACTGTCTCTGGAAGCATCGTACACATTCATAAAATGTTATCGATGTACTGTGTAGTGTTAGCCCCGAAGTGAAAGACTGCTCAGTGGGTGGAGATGAGGCCAGAATTAACTCACTGTGTTTCAGGTACATCAAGGAGAACTGGAATGGAGACTGGAGACTGGTTTAACTCCACTCATTTCTAGAGAAGTCAATATAAATTATGGTAGACTGGTGATTATGCCAGATGGTTTATGAAGCCATGGGTTTTCAGATTCATTTAAATGAAAGAAAGTGATTCATAGTGCCACAGAGAAAACCATGCCTAGATTTAATATGGGAGATGGAGAGATGGCTCGGTGGTTAAGAGCACTTGCTGCTCTTCCAGAGGACCCGAGTTTGGTTGCCGCCACCCACATTAGTTGACTGACAACTACTTGAACTTCTGCTGCAGGGGACTGGACCCTACTGTTTCTGGCTTCTACAGACACAGATATACATATACATCATTAAAAAGAAATCTTTTTTTTTTTTTTAAAGATTAGATGTTCAGATGTTAAAGAAAGATTGTTCAGACCCATAATTCTAACACTTGAGAAATTAAACAGGAGGATCACAAGTTTGGGTTACATTTTGAGACCTGCCATACATCAAAAAAAAAAAAAAAAATCAGCTTCAAAGGAAAATAAAATTATGCTGTTTTCTGGAAAACAGATAAAATTAGAGATCTGCTGATTGAGTGAAATAACCCCATATAGCACGCATTCTGTTGTTTGTCGATCCCAGATCCTATAGAAAAATAAAACCATTTTATGTGTGTATGTAAATGTGTAACAACTCAATGCAGGAATGAAAACACATTGTGGATTTTGTACTGTGCTTCAGGAAATTAATAGAAATCCAGTAGCTGTGTTTTCCTTTGAAAATGCGGTGTCTGTCTGTCTGTGTCTGTGTGTCTATGTGTCTCTGTGTGTGTGTCTGTCTGTCTGTCTGTGTCTGTGTGTCTATGTGTCTCTGTGTGTGTGTGTCTATGTGTGTGTCTGTGTGTCTCTATGCGTGTCTGTGTGTGTGTGTATGTGCGTGTCTGTGTGTCTCTGTGTGTGTGTGTGTCTGTCTGTCTGTGTCTGTGTGTCTATGTGTCTCTCTGTGTGTGTCTGTGTGTGTCTATGTGTGTCTATGTGTCTATGTGTGTGTCTGTGTGTGTGTCTCTGTGTGTGTGTGTCTGTGTGTGTGTGTGTGTGTGGGAGAGGTGTACACATTAGTGCAGGTGCCCATGGAGGGCAATAAAAATGAAAAGGCCAGTGTAACAGACCCTGGAGGTGGATCTACAGCGACTGTGACCCACTCGATTTAGATGCTGGGAACTAAACTCTGGTCCTCGGCAAGAGTGTTGAGTGCTTTTAACCACTGGGCAACTCTGCATCCCTAGTACACTGTTGTCTTGTTGTTGGTTGGTTGGCTGGTTTAAACAATTAGATCCACCAGCTACACAACTTCTATGGCCGAAAAGAACAGCGTAGCTTAGACTAGAGAAAGACAGGAAGAGATCCTTTCTACAGCTGGTGAGCCCACAGAAGGAGAACGGGAGTACAGAAGGGAGAGTCTATTAAAAACAAGGACTGCAATACAGTCATGAAAGCCAGAGCACAATGGGTGTGGGTGTGTGTGTGTGTGTGTGTGTGAGAGAGAGAGAGAGAGAGAGAGAGAGAGAGAGAGAGAAAGGCAGAGAAAGCTGACTGCTGTGTGTATTTATTTGTTGATTGCTGTGTGCATTTGTTGATTGCTGTGTGCATTTGTTGATTGCTGTGTGCATTTTTGGCAAAAGCAAAATATTTAGCCCTGCTGCACCAACCCGTGCTGAAGAATGGCAGACACCCTCTCAGCCTGCCTGAATACTCAGTTTTCAACCTCCAACTTTTCAAATTCATGTTATCACATTTATGATTCGTAGAACAGCAGAGTGTCCTCATGGTCACAGGGCAAGTACATTACCAACAGAGCCATCTCCAAAGCCCACGTCAGAACACCTTTTATCTCCCTCTCACTTTAATGTAGGACTAGCAGAGAGGAAAATGTAATCGGATATGTACACTACGCAAGCATGCAGATGTGCATGCCCATGCACTCCTGTGGAGACCAGAGCAGGCCCTCAAATGTCTTGTCTGTCACTTTCAGAGTTACTGCCTTAAGAGAAGCTGGACATTTTAGGGAGGTCAGCCAAGTCTGCACTCCCTCATCCACACCTCTGTGCACCTTCATCTGCCCCTCTGTACCCCATCTACCTCTCTGTGCTCCCCATCTACCTGTCTGTACCCCCATCCACCTGTCTCCACTCCTATTCATCTATCTGCACCCCCAGTCTACCTGTCTGCACCCACCCACCTACCCCTCTGAGCTCCTCACCCACCTGTCTGCACCCCACCCACCCATCTGAAACCCCACCCACCTGTCTGAACCCCACCCACCCGTCTTCACCACCTCCCTCCCCAAGGCTGGGGGTATTAGCATACACACCCACACCCCCTTTTAACATGGTCTTTGGGTCAGACACAGGTCCTCATGCTTGCTGAGCAGGCACTTCTACTCTCCCAGCTGACTCCCCAGCCCATATGTTTATGTTTACTGCCACCAACCTTACACGACTACCATGGGTGTGCAACCCATTTTTTGTCAAAAAACTCGAGTCTGAGTATTATTTAGTGGGTAAAATATAGTCAAAATGACATCTATTCCAATTTTGTTGTTCATTTCTTCTACCAAGGAACCATTTTGATTTTTTACGTTTTTCTTTTCTTTTCTTTTCTTTTCTGTTCTTTTTCAATCCAGGACACAGAAGGCTCTCAACAGTGGTTACTGATTGAATACTTGATTTATGCTGTCAGGACTGGGACCATCAGCACATTCCATCATGGGTTGTGGAGGGACCCAGAAGGCTTCACCCCTCTCTGAGGAGCTTTAGGTAGCTAGTGGCTGCTGAGAAGGGTAGTTATATTCCTGATGGGCAACTCACAGACCCACAGAGGCACATGCGCTGAATCCGAGGCCAGAAAGAGCACCGGACCCCCTGGAACTGGAGTTGCAGGTGGTTCGGAGCTGCGCAGCCTGGGCGCAGAGACCCGAGCTCCCCGGGTCCTCCGCCACAGCAGCAGATGCTCCTAAGCAGGAATCACACAGCCCGCTTCCCTTTCCGCTCTCTTGGGAGACTAACACACTGCACACTACACAAAGCATCTTCAAAACCTTCAAAGATCTTCAAAACCTTTGCTGATCTGGGAAACAGTTCCTGTGAGGGGAGAAGCTGGCTCTAAGTTCTGGATACCTTCATGTCCTTGTGAGCCTCCGACAGCTGAGAGCAACTCGTGGCTCTACCACTGAAGGCTGCATCACTGTAGTGACAACAGCTGGCGCCTGTGTGCCCTGTATCTACATGTGGACCCGTCTTAATTTCTTGAATCCTCACAAGGGGGGGTGCCCCTTGGGGCAGGAGCTATGGTTTTCACATGCAATGTGCAGTGGAGGGAGCGGAGAATCAAAGGGTAAAGCTAAGCTCATGTGTTCCTACAGTGGTAGGCTTACAGAAGCATGTGGCCATGGCTTGGGCTTTTCAGGCCCACTGGGGATCTGGATTCAGGACCTCATGCCCGCTTAGCAAACCCTCTCACTCGCTGAACCAACGCTAACCGCAGTCATTGATTATTTGTGGCTAACATAACACAGTCGTGTGCTTCTCACTTAAGAACTTGACAAGATCAAAGAATGCATAATCTTTCTGCCTTGTTCCCCTGTTCTATTTAAATCAGGGAGCAGATGTCACCTGTTTAAACACAAATCAGGTCAGCCTCAGCAAGGTGGTGAGGGCGGACCGCTGCCCACAGAGGCTAAGGAGGCTGAAGCTGGTCAGTTCTGGGTTTAACTGTTCTCCTTTGAGGTCTCATTCTCCAACATTCTCCCATAGTCTTTCTCCAAAGAGGAAGAGACAACCCTCTGAAATCTGAGGGCTAAACTCATCTTCCCACCCCCCAAAGCCCCCAACAAGTCATTTTCCCGTTGATCTGTCTTCATCAACACAAACCCAAGTTATGGCACCAGGCAGGCAGCAAGTTATTTTTAGAAGAGCACTGTATACAATGGGGGGCAGGGGGAATTGCAAATAAGAACAAAAAGGAACAGACAATTGCTTTGGGGGACAGCGCAGATTAGTACATCATTGCATACTAACAAAGTGCTAATTGCCCCTTTTGACCATGGGCCCAGTTTACAAAGCTTGTGCACAAATGTGCTCTGTGCACTAAATTACAAAACTAACACTGCATTATTTCTCGGTACAGCTTGCAAATTCTTGTAGGGCAGGATGTATTAGCATTCATTAAATCAGAGAGACCTGGAGAAGACGATGGAAGGGAGGGAGGGAGGGAGGGAGGGTGGGAGAGACAAGAGACAGAGAGATAGAGAAAGGAATAGGCCGACTAGATCATTTAGATCACCAATGTCACAACTGTGCTCAGACAACACCACCCACAGCAAACAGCATCTATTTGCTGGACTTGGATAATACAGTTTCAAATCAGCCATGAGTAGAAAACTGAAATTCGGCAGCTAAAAACTGAGCTAGCATTAATTCTAGCCACCATGTGCTTTGTCCTATGTGTGTGACCACTTAGTAAGGGGACTGTTTGTATTAACAAGTCAAGCAATGTATTCCCCAAAACAGTGGAAGAATGGAAGAACGTGCCAAAGGACAATGGGGGTTTCACCTGCAGGAAGCATGAGAGGGCTTGGTGTGACCCTCTTATTTTGTATGGTAAAATGTCCTCGAGACATTTGCTAAATACAAATAAGAAGGTTCAATACATAACAATAACGGATGTGCTGAGACGGCCGTTAGATGTACAAATCTTAGCACCTCAGAAGACCTTAGGATCAACAATTCTGCCATTTCACAGTCATTTGGTGAGTGACTGTTTCTGAGCTAAGCACCCGGGCGAATTCACACAACTTGTCAGCAGTGGCCGGTGTTGCAGTAGACACTGGTGTGTGGGCATCTTTGCCATGTTTCCTGCAGGCATATCTCAGGGAGTGGTGTAGCCTCGGCTGTATGTAGCTACACTTTTGCTTGAGTTGTTTAGTTTTTAGGAGCCACCATAAGGACGGAGGCTGGGTATTTCCTCCAGTGGTGAATACGTGGGCCTTTCCTTGTGTCCTTGTTAACATGTGCGTTTTCTGAACAGAAGCCATTTTGACTGGGGTGGGATGGAATCTCTGTGTAGTTTTGATTTGCATGTCCACTATGGCTAAGGATGCTCATTATTGTTTATGCATCATGATGGCTATTCTTGGTTGCCAACTTGACTATGTCTTGAATTAACTAAAAGTTCAAACCATGAGGGATTTTAAGTAAACTGGATCACTTGAGGCAGGAAGACCCACCCTAAATCTGGACCACACCTCCTGGCAGCCAAAGGAAAGCACCAGAAAGAAAAAAAGTTTTGTTCTTTGCCTGCTTGCCCACACTCTTGTTCATAAGTCAATTCCTTATTGGTGTTGGAGCTTGTTTCTTCAGGATTCTAACATGCTGAAGACCAGCCGAGACATTCAGTCTTGTAGTGAACAGCTACTGGATTCTTGTTTCCCATCAGTAGACAGCCAGTGTTGGAATGGCTGGACCACAGCATGTAAGCCTCTGTAATAAATGCTGTGTGTGTGTGTGTGTGTGTGTGTGTTCTATCAATTCTGTTCCTCTTGAGTCCCCTAACACATGCATCTATTGGCGACTTATCCATTTTTTAAAAACTATATACGTTCTTGTATATTGATTGGATCATTTATCCTTTGGTGTTTAATGACCAAATTTTTCTTCCATTCTGTAGGCTGCACCTTCACTCTGGTAATTGCTTCCTTGACCACACAGAGGCTTCTGAATGTGCTGCTGTTTCAACCAACCTTACACACTGCTTAGCAGTTTCTGAGGTAGTCAAAGAGCCGCTCCTGTGCATGTGTTCTTACATTCTTATGTCTCCTTATGCTCCTTCCTAGCACGCCCAGCATTCCAGGTCTGTGTTCAGACTTTCTCTTCAGTTTGAAGTGATTTTTGTGAGTGCTGAGAAACATGAACCTAGTGTCACTCTCCATAAGTGTGTGGTATCCAGCTTCTTGGCACCATCTGTGGAAGCGGCTGGTTTTTTTTTTTTTTCTTTCCAGTATCTGTTTGGGGCACTCTTGCCTAAAATTAATCTGTAGCTGTGATGATCTGGAGCCTTTCACTTTATTCTGTTAGTCTATAAGTCTGTTTTTCCAAGACTACCACACTGCCTTTGTAACTGAGGCCCTGTTACATAATTTGAGGTCAAACATTACGGGACCCTTAACACTCAGCTTGTAACTGTGTTTGGCCAATTTTGGCCCTTTGTGTTTACATGTAAGTTTTAAGAGCATTTTCTTTTTTGTTTTGTTTTTTGTTTTTTGTTTTTTTTTCTGGTACTGTGAAGAATGTCGTTGTAATTTTGGTTGGAAATTGTGTTGAATAGACCATTTTTGGTAATATAACTGTTTCACAACAGTAATTCTTCCAGTCCACGAGTGTGAAGAGGGTCTTTCCATCTTCTAGTGTCTTATTTCATATAGACCTTTTAGCTTAGGTCTCTCGCTTCCTCTGTTAGGGTTATTTTCTGTTTTAGTCAGGGTTTCTATTCCCGCACAAACATCATGACCAAGATGCAAGTTGGGGAGGAAAGGGTTTATTGAGCTTACACTCCATGCTACTTTCATCATAAAAGGAAGTCAGGATTGGAACTCAAGCAGGTCAAGGAGCAGAAGCTGATGCAGAGGCCATGGAGAGATGTTCCTTACTGGCTTGCTCACTTCTCCTGGCTAGCTCAGCTGGCTTTTTTATAGAGCCCAAGACTACCAGCCCACAGATGGTACCACCCACAAGGGGCCCTCCCCCCTGATCACTAATTAAGAAAATGCCTTACACCTGGATCTCATGAAGGCATTTTCTCAACTGAAACTCCTTTCTCTGTGATAACTTCAGCTTGTGTCAAGTTGACACATAAAACTAGCCAGTACACTGTTTTTTGTTTGTTTTGTTTCATTTCATCTTGGAGGCTATGGTAATGGGGATTGTTTTCCCCCTGATTTATTTCTCAGAATATCCATTATCAGTATATTAAAAAGCTAGTGACTTTTGCGTGTTTATTTTGTATCCTGTTACTTAGTTGAAGGATTTATCAGTTCTAATAGTTTTCTGGCAGAGCATTCAAGGTCTCTCAAAAGATCATATCATCTACAAATAGGGATGATTTTAAGCCTCTCTTTCCTATCTGATTCCACTGTATTTATTTCTCTTACTGTATTGCCTTAACTAAGATTTCAAGCATTGCACGGAGAGGGTGGAGAAAGGACATCTTGTCTCATTCTTGATCTCAGTCAGGTTGTATTTTGGGAGTGATGGGAGAGATGATGCACGTGTTTTCAATACATGAGGTGGCTTCCCATAGTTGTTACCAGGAGGACTACCTACTAAAGCTATTGGGCAGATTTCAAAACTCAAGGATCCATTCCCACCGTCCCCTGAGGCTCAGCTCTGGGCAGTTGGGGCTGAATTTAACAGCATGGCTGAAACACTGACTCTGAAATCAGATTGAACCTCCTCCCCTCCCTGAGCAGTCCTTGTTCTCTTCCAAATGCTATGAACCCATGGAAAGAGAAAGACCACCTCTTATAAAATGGTATTGACCATTTTTGATTGACTTAATCAAAGTGAATATTGGTCCAAATCAAACTGATGACCACTTCCAAGGAAAACTGGACTCTTTCAGTTAACAATGGAAGAAAAAATGTGGTACTGTGAGGCTTGGTTTCGGGGATCAGAAGTTAGGATAGTATCAGGCAGGCTTATAGTTATGACTGTGGCTTTTCTTTTAAAAGTACTTTACTTTTGTTTGTGTGCCTCTGCATATGTACATGCACACATGCATGCAGTTGGCCACAGAGGCCAGAGAAGTCATTGGATGCCTGGAGCTGGAGTTACAGCCAGTTATGGGCCTTTCAGTATGGGTTGTGAGAACAAACTCAAGAACTCAGGTCCTCTAGAAGGGCAGCAAGTGCTCTTTAACCACTGACCCATCATCCCCGCCCCACGAATAGAACTCTGTAAAACCAGCTTCTATTTTACATTCAAGAGAGCTAGCTACTGCTTGAGAGAGAAGCATGGGTCTGTTTCTAGCTTACTAAATACCCAGGACATTTTGTTATGTTCTGTGACTATTGTCTAAAACACAGATTTAGGTCACAGAGTTTTAAGACGGAGCAGAAAGCAGGCCTTGCACATCAGACTTGGCTAGGAAATAAATGTACCCCCTGGTTTTGTTTGAGTTAAAAACTATGAAAAGTTAAGTGTTTTGTTAGGAACCGAGCCCTTCGATTGGTTGGTTTGAGGTTTATTTTTATTCTTTTTGTTTCTTTGTTGAAATGAGTCCCAAGTAGCCTAGGCTGGTCTCAATCTCACTATGTACCTGATGACTTTTGAAATTCTAATCCTCCTGCCTCAGCCTCCTGCCTGCTGGGGGATTAAAGGCAAGCACCTTCGTGCTCAGTTAAGGCACTGCTGAGGACAGAACCCAGGGCTCCCACACAGTAGGGCTCCCACACAGTAGGCAAGCACTCCACCAGTGATTGAACTGCATCCCCAGCTTTTGACTGTTTTTAATAACAATTAAGTGATCAATTCTCGATAAAGTCAAAGTCACGCTTCTTTGTCTTTAGAAGTGGGAAAGGGACCAGCAGGGAGAAGGATGGAGCTTCTACCTTTAGCTTCCTTGCAAATAATATCTATTCTTGTTCATATGAGATTCTGAATTTTTTTTCTTTTTTATCCAGGTCTTAAGAAAAAATGGTTAATTTTTTTTTAGAAAGAAAGAATGAAAATAACAAAATCTGAATATTTGAAATCACAAACTGTCTGCTTGGGTTCTTGAACAGTATTACCTGGCAAAGGATCAAAGAATCTGGGATAATCTGGATCTGTGGTGTGGTGACACTGACCACAGAGCCACAGTCAAAAGTCAGAGGTACAGCAGAAGATCTGTAGGAAGAAGCGCACATGTGGACGGATACGGGACTCTGGGATCTGAGATTGGCTTGCTCTTACCTGGGCTTCCCATTCACTGCCTCTGCCCATGTTCTTGATACTTTTAGTGACACTCTGAAAGTTCTCAGCTACAGTGTAGCAAAGGAATTTCTGACTCAAGGATCTCCTTGTTTGTTTTCCTTTGTCTGGTGTGTTGCTCCCATGCCAGGCGGATGGTAAGCTGTCACTTCGGGCTTGCTGGTCAAATTATGGTGATTAATGCAAACAGCCAACATGAACTTTGAGCCATTCCATGCTCCCCAGCCCACGTGCTGGCAGGATGCCATCCTCCCACATCTCCTAAGTGACTCGGACACCTTTCAACACCAAGGAAGCTCATCCTCAAGCACAGAGCCCAACAACTCGTAACTGACTCAGACACCTTTCAAAACCCAAAGACAGCTTCCTGGGATTTGATTTAAATGTGATGGCCAAGGTCCTCTCAGAAGAGAACGTTAATGAGGATGTTTGAAACCACATGGCTTCAGGTGAAAAGCTGTCTTCTCACTGCCCTCCCTTAGGCAGAAGGCTGCGTCTTCCTACAGCTTTGGAAGCACAGTGAAGCCTCTGTTGCCCTTCGGTCCTCATGTGGGCATTTCCTTTAAGTGGCTTTTACATTTTATTAGTGCATATTCATTGTATATAGTGGCATGTCAAATACACCCTCTCTCAAGTATTTCATGCACTTGAAAAGTCACACCAACCCCTCACTCTCCTATTTCCCCTCCTCCTGGACTCCTCTGTGTCTTCCCTCAACCACCTTCTTCTTTCATTCATAAACGTGTGGTGTGTGTGCGCGCGCGTACATATGGTATGTGACTTATGTCATATATATATATACACGCTATCTCTATAAAGATTTCTGTGAGAATCCCAATGAGAGAAAAATGAGGTATTTATCTTTCTGTATATGATTTATTTCATTTAATTAGATGATTTCCAGTTGCATATATAGGTGCAGTATGGGTGAATACAATTCTGTTGGGTTTTTGGTTTTGTTTTTTATAAGCCCAAATTAGAGCTACCATATGACCAAGCTCCGTCACTTCCGGGTATACACCTGAAGGATGCACCCATCCTCATGGCTGTACTGCTCTCTGTAGTCACCATGTGCAATCAGCTGAGGTGTCTGTCAGCAAGTGGATGGGCTTTAACACAATGCCCCCACCAGCACTTCTGGTGTATCTTCCTTGCATGGTGGATGCTTATGTATGTCCATCACTTTCTGAGACTGGAGCAGGTGTTGATAACATAAAGAAGTGTGTGGTTCCTAGGACTTAGAAACACTCTCTAGAAACTTGAAGAGTGTTTATGATATCAAAAAGACACCCCAAATCTGAAATTCTCCAGAGCGTAACACTCAACATTCTGACCCAATATGAACTTTGAGTTCTTGCCACAAAGAATTTCCTGTAAATAAAGAAAGCAACCATGACAAAAATGGTCCATCAACACAAACTAAAGTGGTTTTTCTCTTAAACCAGGGTATACCCAGTGAAATCAGCTCCTACTAACAAGCCACTCTGCGAGTTCATAAAGTGGGTTCAGAAGGGTCAACTCACGAAAACTTTGATGCCGTGACCTTCTTCAGCTGTTTATCCCTGACATCCGTCCTCCAAGAGCAGATGTAAACTTGGCTTCTTGTTCTATTCTTGCTATTTACAGCTTGCTCGTGCTGGTCATCCATTCAGTCATGATCTGACACCATCACAGGAAAGGGAGCAGGACAATGTCACATGATGTCGCATGGACCCATGGAAACATCTAGCCCATTGGTTAACAAGATCATGTGGGGTTCTAACAGGACTGAGAAAATGACCTAGCACACACACCTCTTTACGGTTTCTGTTTAAGTAAAATCGGGTCTCTGGGAAGTTTCCTTTTTACTTACAGAAAATCCACTTTTATTTTTATTTATTTTTTTTTTATTTTTAACAGCAAGTTTTTTTCCTTCTTTTTTTTTTATTTTCATACTTTATTTACATTTCAAATGTTTCCCCCTTTCCAGATCTCCCCCTTGGAACCTCCCCATTCCCTCCTCCTTTCTCCTGCCTCTATGGGGGTATTCTCCACTGATCCACCCATTCTCACCTTCCCTCTTTGGCATTCTCCTACACTGGGGCATCTAACACCCTCAGGCCCAAGGGCCTCTCCTCCCCCTGATGGATAACAAGACCCTCCTCTGCCGCATATGTGGCCAGCACCATGGGTCCCTCCATGTGTATTCCTTGGTTGGTGGATCAGTCTCCAGGAGTATGGGGGTCAGGCCAGTTGCCACTGTTGCTGCCTCCCTGGGGATGCAAACTCCCTCAGCTCCTTCAGTCCCTTCTCCAACTCCTCCATTTGGGACCTCACACTCAGCCCTATGGTTGCTGTGAAGTGACTCTTGGGTATTTCAAACTTTTGGGCTGATAACCACTTAACAGTGAGTACATACCATTTCATTCTTTTGTGACTGTGTTACCTCACTCAGGATGATATTTTCAAGATCCATCCATTTGTCTGCAAATTTCATGAAGTCATTGTTTTTAATAGCTGAGTAGTATTCCATTGTGTAAATGTACCACAGAAAATCCACTTTTAAACATACTTTTTATTATTTTGACAGTCATATTTTCATAGTCACTATCAATATAGAGACGATATTACTCAAAACTGTTTCTCACACCCCATATCAATGATTCTTCAAACTCTCAGCCCTAGAAATTGCTGGTTTATTTTTTTCTACACCCTTGTCCCTTCCACAGTGTTGCACACATGGTCTCATAGGGAATGTAATTTTTGGGGTCTTAATTCTTTCATTTAGTGTAATTACTTTGGATACATCCACTTAATTGCGATGGATTTCTATGCATATGTATATATAATTACATGGATTTACTTTTCAATGTGTCAATGACTCATTTAAACTTTTTCCTACTGACTATTTATTTGTGTGTGGGTTGTCAAGGGATTGCCACAACATACTTGTGGAGGTCAAAAAATGACTTTGTTTATGTGGATTTAACTAGGGTCATCAGGCTTAGTAACAGGTACCTTTGCCTGTTGAGGCATCTCACTAGCCCTGATTCATCATCTTTAACACTGGGTAGCATTCTCTCTGATGAGTGAGCTACAGTTTGTTTATTCATCCACAGATCAGTTGAAAGATGTTTGCCATGTTTTAACATTTTTGTAATACTGAATATATACCTTATGAATATTCATATACAAATTTTTGAGGGAGGGATGACTGATTGATAAGGCAAATATAAACCAGATGTCTGATGTGCACCTGTAAATCCATCCTGTGGAACATGGCAGTGGTGAGGCACACCTGTGAGCCCATCTGTCTAACATGGCAGTGGTGAGGCACACCTGT
>JADRCH010000034.1:1550741-1562632 GCA_019843965.1 Rhynchomys soricoides | reverse complement strand
TGTGTGTCTGTGTTTGTGTGTGTTTGTGTCTGTATCTGTATGTCTGTATGTATGTGTCTACATCTGTATGTCTGTGTGTGTGTGTGTTTGTGTCTGTATCTGTATGTCTGTGCGTATGTGTCTACATATGTGTGTGTGTGTGTGTGTGTGTGTGTGTGTGTCTCAGTTAGGCCAGTTAGAGGACAAAGGTCAGCCTCAGGGGCCAGACCTCGGGGACTATCCACCTTGTTTTTACTGAGACACAGTCTCTCACTAGTCTGGATCAAGGTTGGCTGGTGAGTAAATCCCAGGGATCTGCCTGTCTCTGTCTCCCAGTGTGGGAGTTCCTCCTTCTCCTTTTAATCTCTCCCCCCTTTCCCTCTCCCCCCTCCCCTCCCCCTTCTTTCTCCCTCCTCCTCCCCCCTCTCCCTTCCCCTCCCCCTCTCTTTCTCAAGATCTCATAACTGAACTGGGAACAGAGACAATGACAGTAAATTGATCAAGAGAGTTACTAGTGACCTTCGTGGATGGAGCTTGAAGCTTGTATAGTAAATGTGTAACAGGCAACATTCATTCACTCATTGATTCACTCATTTATGTACATTTGTATTTTTGGCTGACACGATCATGTAAAACTTACAGCCACAGTTGTTGACTAGAAAAGGGAAACTGAAATATTGGCTGTAAGATCAGTCCTGAGTGCTGTGGGGAAAACTTCTCAAGAGATCTGAGGAAAACAGGGCTTTAGAAAAAGCTATGCCATCAGGATCACCAGCTTCTAGACAGATAGCTTTACCTATGTAACCTTCAGTGCTGGGAACTGTGTCTGTCTGAAGAAGTAAAAGGTAGTGACTCTTTAAAAGCCCACTAGAAAATCATCTGCTTATGCCTGTTAAGGTTACAGGGAAATCTAGGCTCCCTTTCCAGGAGAAGCAGGCTTCCCCTAGAGTCTGCTCCTTGAGGGTAAGTACCCTGGGCAGGAAACTGTGCACCCAGAAACACATGTCATTGATCTTCATCTTCAAAGTGCAGATTCACCCCCAAATGACTCAAAGACACTTCAAAGGGGTGGCAATCCCCATAGGATAAGGTCATCATCTTGCAGAAGAATTTAGTTTGGAGATGAATCACCATGATACAGGGTAACCTTTCTCATTCCCTGCCCACCTTCTCTCTGTACAGCTGATTTCAAATAACCCCCCCCCCCCAAGAAGTTATAGGAAAAAACCTCACCTCTGATCAACTTCACAAGATTTTGGAAATGTGTCTGAGGCTTGTGATGGGAAATTTGTTTTTGGTGATCTGCTGGTATCTAGCAGTCCTTGCAAAGATGAGACCAGGAGACCTCCCTCTGCTTTGTTCGTGCCTGGGCTATACTGTATGCACTAAAGATGACGTAATATTAACACGAGCTTTATGTATCTCTTCTAATGATGTTAATATTTGGACTAGAGGACTAATAAGCATACAGCTGTTGACTATCTCAAAATGTGTGCGCATGTGTGTGTGTGTGTGTGTGTGTGTGTGTGTGTGTTCTACTGAATTCGACTGGATAACTAAAGACAAAGAGGAAAATTAGTTTGCACATTGGTGTAGATGCCCAGCTGCACACAGGACAGCACCATCACAATCCAGGCATCAGGGTCTGGGAGTAGAGTCGTTTGGAGTGTAGCTTATTAGCATAAAGCTGGGCTAGCGTTCCCAAGACCAAGTTTAATTCCTAACACTAGTACATCTAGGATAATTAATAAAATGCAATATACATTTTTCTATCTTTAATAAAATTATACTATTAAACTATTTGTAGTCATTATGCATACTTGGACTGACAGAACATAAAATGAAGAAAACCAAGACTCTCACTCTCTCTCTCTCTCCCCCCTCTCTCCCCCTCCCACTCCTTCCCTCTCTCTCTCTCTCTCTTTCTCTCTCTCTCTCCCCCTCCCTTCTTCTCTCTCCTATAGTCTATCTTGGTACTCTCCATTCAGGATTTTCTCTTTACAGTTTTAGATCAGTGAATAACTAACCAAAGATATCAACCAAAGAATCATACGCTGACATCCAGCTCATCCTTCCAACCCTGTAACCAGCTCTTCCCGTCTGCCAGGAAAGATGTGTTCTTCACTTCAAGTTCCCGTCTTTCATGTTTATTCTCAGGTAGTGTCTTCTGTGTTCTCATGGCCCTTGGTTCATAACTTAGAACATTCATATGTTCTAATCTGTACCCACTTGTAATTTTCTAGTACGTAGTCTGGTGTCTGCATTTCATATTGTCCTTCCTGACTTCTTGGCCACTCCCTATCTGGCTTCTGGGGAAGGGAGGGTTAGTTTTCTTAAGGGAATAGCCTCTGGTAGGTAGACTATGTTCCATGGATGGCCCTCCTCCCATGAGTACAGGGGCTGCACAAATTGAACTTGGTAGGTTATAAAAAAGGAAGAAGAGATCAAGTTGGGAAGGATGAAGAGGTTCGAGGATTTGGGGGAGACCTGGGGGAAGAATGAGAAGGCAGAAGTGATCAAAATACATTCTGTGGAATTCTCCATATTTAAAGGTACAGACTTCCTGATGGGTAGCAGAAGAGAAAATCAATGCAAAGATTCTCTGTTCCTGAGGAGGGGACCTTGTGGCAAGGACTGGGGAGTGTCCCAGAGGAGGTGGCAGCCAGATAAGGAGCCCCATTCTACAACATCAAGGAAGTGAATTCCACCATCAACCTGAGGTGGTAGAGGTGGGTCTGCTCAGCTGAGAACCCCAACCCAGCAGGACACATAGGATTCAGCTTTGAGATGCCAGGAGCAGAGAGACAGTCCTTGGGTGCTTTTGAAAGCTCCCCTCCACTTGGAGAAGGGACTGAAGGAGATGAGGGAGTTTGCAGCCCCAGGGAGGGAGCAACAGTGGCAACTGGCCTGACCCCTCGATACTCCCGGAGACTGGACCACCAACTAAAGAATATACATAGAGGGACCCATGGTGCTGGCCATATATGCTGCAGAGGAGGGTCTTGTTAGCCATCGGGGGAGGAGAGGCCCTTGAGCTTGAGGGTTTTAGATCCCCCAGTATAGGGGAATGCCAAGGAGGGAAGACGAGAGTGGATGGGTGGGTGGGTGGGGAAATACCTTCATAGAGGCAGGGGATCAGGGATGGAATAGGAGGTTTCCAAAGGGGATATCTGGAAAGGGGAAAACATTTGAAATGTAAATAAAGTATGAAAAAAATAAATTTTAAAAAAGAAAGAAAGCTCCCCTCCCCCACCGCCTCCACCACCATGTGACCGATTGAGTTCCTAAGAGACACAGTACTTACACGTGGAAGTATTACTGCAGAGCCCTGAGGCACTGATGGGCTGGAGCTGCTTTGCTACGTGAGTGTTTATTCAGACCTGGCCACTCTTGTCTTGATACACACACACACACACACACACACACACACACACACACATACACAGGTCTCCTATGAAAGAGGCAATTCTGACTCCACACTTTCCACTGTACCCTCTGACTCCAAAGATTTGTTGGATGTGAGGGCACCTGGCTGCTTAAATGTCTGTCATCCCATTGATCGCTGGGGTTGACTCAGCTGATCTGGCTGGCTGGGCAGCTATCCCCTTCCTCACCACTCCCTGTTTGGTTCTCCAGGAACTGCACCTTTGGCGGAAGAGGACAAGCTTCCCTAAATAGAAGAGGACCCGAGTTCAGGCAAGGGTCTCTGCCAAAACCTCCAGACAAGCTCTTGAAGTGAGAGTCCGCTGAAGGAACCATCTTAGAAGACTTAGTTTTCAGTTTGTGCGTGTGAGTGTGTGTGTGCGTGTGTGTGTGCGTGCGTGCGTGCGTGTGTGTGTGTGTGTGTGTGTGTGTGTGTGTGTATGCGTGCACCTACATAGATAGCTGTTGTAGGTGCTTGGAACCCATCATTTTATCTTCTGCAAGAGTAGTAAGTTCTTAACCACTGAGCCATCTTTTCAAGCACTGTTCCTCTCATCCCCAGTCTGAAATGTTGATCTAGGATGTACTCCATAAAACAGTAGACTTAGAAGTTTCCGTGAAACACTTTTTAATGTTGAGACTGGTTCCTCAAGGAAGAGAAGGCTTGGTGGGAGGAGGTCACATGTGTCCACAGCATCTTAGGCTCTTAGGATGATGTCATCCGGATATTCATAGTTGGTCTCCTCATCCCAGTTAAACCTCTGCGGGAACGCCTACCTGGACACAACAGAGGCGTGTTTCAATGCTAATACTAAATCCAGTCAAACAGTGAAGACAGACCACCACGCATTGGACTCTCGTCCCACCACTTCAGATCATACAGAGTTATGAGACTATGTGTGCTGACAAGAAGCTGTGGGGGGGAGGGAGGAAAGGCCAAATCTACCTGCTGCCTCAGACGATTACTGTTTTAAAAATGACGGATTTTGCTCTTGTTGCCACAGTGAATGGAATTGGTTTGCTGAAATCCTTGCTGAATATTGACAGACCAATGAGGTGGAACAGAAGTAAACACACACACACACACACACACACACACACACACACACACCCCTGTAGTTAGCCACCCTTGATAATGTGGCCAGAATACAGGATAGACAAAGGACAATCTCTGATAGATGCTGTAGAAGAACCTGGATAGCTATACGCAGAAGAACAAAAATAGACCTGAAATTCACAGCAGACACAAAAATTACCTCAAAATGAACTAGAATTGCAATATGAGACCTGACACTATGGAGCTACCAGGAGAAAATATAGAGGGGAATGGTTGCTCGTCATTGACCTGGGCAATGTTTTGTGGAGTTTAACACTCAGAGTCCAAGTGAGACAAGCAAAGATCCTAGAGGAATTTCATCTAATGAGGTTCCGAATCACAAGGCAAATGGTCCAGAGTGGGAAGACAGCAGGAGGAATGGAAGAAAGAACAAGCCATGTGTCGGATAAGGTGGTGTTGTATAAAATGTTTCAGAAACACAAGCAACTGAATAGCGAAAGGTTAAAAAAAAAAAAGTGAAGAGCCTGAAAAAGCACGTCTAACACAAGACAGCCAGCAGGCACATGAGAGGATGCTCAACTTCACTAATCAGTAGGGAAATCAAAATCACAACAAAATGCAACTTGTGCCTGTCCGGTGGCTATAATGAGAAAGATACAACATGGGCAGAATAGAAGCCTTGGATACTATTTGTGGGAGTGTAAATTGCTAAAGCTATTTTTGGGAAATGGTATGAAAAAGTCCTTAAAAAATTAAAAATAGGAATATTAAAAATATTCCTGTAATCCAGGAATACTACTTGTGGGCATGAGTGCAAAAGAAGACAGCCTGCCTGTATTGATCTGGCTGGCCTTGAACTCATAAGGATCCGTGTGTCTCTGACTGCTGAGTGCTGGGATTGAGGGTGCATGCCCTTCACGTGGGCTCACTTCTAATAGAAGGAAATACTACCATTTGAGAAAGGTGACCAACAGACGTTGTGCAGTAGACAAGAGAACAGTCCTGTTGGCTCTCTCTTAGACTGACATATAAAACTGTCAGATTCATAAAAACAGAGAGCAGAATGGTGTTTCCCAGGAGTAAAAGGCAAGAGAGGAAATACAGACAGACAGACAGACAGATATAAGTTGCATGCATATGTGTATATGTATATTTGTGTATACATACATATACACGGAGAAAAGAGAGAGATTGAATATTTATGCCCTCAGATGTATAGAATCTGTAGGATAAATTCCCAGAAGTAGAATTACTGGGTCAAAGGTTAAATGCATTTTCAATGTGAATAAAGAATGCCAAATCACCCTCTGTGTGGGCTGTGCCGTTTGCACCCCTACCAGCAATGTATGACGGCGCCCGCTTCTTTGCAGCCTTGCCAACAGAGTGATTCTAAACTTTTGGGGTTGTGCCAACCAGATAGGTGAGCAGTCCTGTTTCCATGTAATTTCGCCTTGCTTTGCCTCTTATTGTGAGTGAAATGAACACTCATTACACACACAGAGGGAGGGATGGGGGGGGGGGAGAAGAGGAAGCAAGAGATCAAGAGAAGTACGTGGGCCGTTTGTGTTTATTTTTCCTGTAAACTGTCTGTAAATTGTGACCTTCTCAAACACGTTCCTTCTCAGTGTCCCCCGGTTCTTTAGAGATGAAAGAGGGTTAGTTCTTCGTGACAACTATTTGCAGGTTGTCTCTTTTATTTACCCATTGGAGAGATGTATCTGTGGTGAGACACGCCTTCAATCCAAGACTTAGAGGGCAGAGGCGAGTGAGTTCGAGGACGTCCTAGTCTAGATAGCAAGTCTGAGGACAGCCTGGGCTACGAAATGAGACCCTGTCTCAAAAATAAACAAACAAGCAAGTAATCATAAAGTAAAAGTTAAAATGGAATGCAGCGATTATCTCTGGACTTTGAGAAGTAGTCCCCAGGACTTCTCTATGTCCAAAATCGCCAAAGCGTCTCCTCGTACCTCTCTTCCTCCAACAAAGATCCAGGTAGGCGTTATCATGCTTACTTGTGGACAAAGAAATCTAGGATTTTTATTAGGCCTTCCCGTTCCTAACCCTTCTCTGAATGTGAGTCAAGGATTTAAAAACTAAACTCTTCTCCTCCGTGTTACTTTGCAAGCCTTTATGTGGGGGATTTGCTACTGTTCATGCTTTGTCCCAAATGCCATTTTTAAATGTTACGATAACTGCGGACATTGCAAGAAAAGTTTCGCCAAAAATATTATCTTAGTCGCCAAGGAATGGGATTTTAAGGAAGCTTTAAGTGAACACAAAATTGCTCGGGCTTTCCAAACATTAGGTTTGCATTATAAAACAGTATCTCCCAAATGTTATAAACACAGATACTGGAAGCCAAACTGTTCAAACCGCCAGGACCAGGCACACCATGCACAGACGTCAGCAAATGTCCCTTTTAATTGAACGCTCAAAAGGATAGCTGCAGGCAAGCAGAGAGGCCCTGTGGTGGCCACATTGGACTGCATTAAGGGACACCTGGAAGGTATGGCAGCCCTTCATCCCTGTCTCTCCCTTTCGCTCTGCCAGGGCCAGCAGGGAGGGAGCGAGTGACGTGTCTATTGAGGACTAGGAAAAATACTCTGTTTGGGAGCCAGTCCCCTGAAGGAGGATGACCCAGTTGAAGCCTCCTCATACTGAGTGCCCACACCCGGAAGGCTGCCCTCCATCCATCCAGGCTAACGGGTTAGTGAGATTCGCAAACGGCAGGTGAGGTGGCTTACTCAAGGTCACCTTTCAGGTATAGAAGTTCTAAGGGATCCTCTAGAATCCACCCTGGTCCATCGGTGAGTGCTGTCTCCTGGGCTGTGTGAACACTAAGACTGAGGCCAATCCTAGGTGCGCTGTTGAGCTTCACCAGTAATGTCTGCCGTGGATATAAGAAAGAGAAGTGGCGTCTGGACCATTCACACACCCCAGTGAAAGACTTCAAAGCCTGACAGAGCTTCCATAATGTCTTGACCCCAAACGCCATGGTTTTAAAAGGCTGTGCTCTTTTTCCAGAGGGAGACATCATTTATCTAGGAGGCTAGGTTCGAGTTTGGCTTTACTTAGCTTTTACTTCTCGGTAAAATCCAGTGTTCTGGATCTTACCCTGTGCCCCAAGCATTGCTATCTGCTTAGTACAATGGATTGCGTTGCATACGGTTGGATTGTGAATGCTACTTTGTACATGTTCATATATTCATTTAAAACATTTATTCAGTGCCCATTTGTGTGCCCAGAATGAAAGAGTGATTAGATATTGTCTCAAAAAATAAGACTTTCCCCACAAATGTATTCATAAAAAATTTTAGATTTTGGTAGAGTATACTGTCTGTATTCATGTGTTTTTTTTTTTAAAAAAAAATTGTGGCTCATGCTTTTTATATTAAAATTATTATAGCTGTTTTATTTTGTATTCAACTAACAAACATCTACATTGATGTGGTACTCAGTGATGGAATATGGAAGCCAAATTAAAGCTACCTGTGTCTCTTTGTCTTTTCCTGATGTCCCGTCTGAAAACTTTGCTTTGTTTCAAATCTCAAGTTTTTCTCTTATCTTTTTTTTCTAAAATATTTAAATTTCTAGTTTACATTTGAGTCAATTACCCGCTTGGACTAAAGCTTGGGTAAAGGTTGGGTTTTAAATGGGTCTCCCTTCTCTTCCCCTACCCTTCACCTTTTCCTTCCCCTCCCTCCCTTCCTGTCCTCCTTCTTCCTTGCCAACAGAGATCCAATTGCCTAGGAACCAGCTACCAGAAAGGACTCTGTTCCTTCGTTGAGATCCATCTGGACCTTGATGAGAACTCAGCCGAGCATGTCTGTGTGGCTCTGCTTCCATGTTCTTTTGTTCCATTGATCTTTCTCCATCGGTAGAGCTGTCTTGACTACTGTACACAGGACTTGAAGCATTGCAATTGGTTCTGCCTGCTCCCTTTACCTATCCCCCCTTCCTCTTCTTGTTTGGATCTGTGCTAGGCCATTTGCTCATCTATCTATGCTTTTAGGTGATGTTTTCTTTATTAAAAAACTTGCTGAAGCCAAGTGTGGAGACACATACCTTTTAACTCAGCACTCTGGTGGCAGAAGTGAGTTCTCTGTGAGTTCGAGGACAACCTGGTTTACATTATCAAATTCTGCCCGGCAATGGTGGCACGCCTTTAATCCCAGCACTCGGGAGGCAGAGGCAGGCCAATTTCTAAGTTCGAGGCCAGTCTGGTCTACAGAGTGAATTCCAGGACAGCCAGGGTTACACAGAGAAACCATGTCTCAAAAAAAAAAAAAAAAAAACAAGTTCCAGGCTAGCCAGGGCTATGAAGTGAGACCCTGACTCAAAAACCAAAACAAAACCACAAATAAAAATCAATAACAAAACAACAACAAAAAATAGAAATGTACCAAAATATTGGTAAAAATTGCATTAACTCTGGGTTTGTATTAGTGAAAACTTACATTTTATTTGTTAAGCCACCACCCAGGATCTGGACTGCCTCTTCCCTTGGCTAGACCTTTGGGGATTGCTTTCATTAGCCCCAAGTAATTTTCACATCTAAGTCCTGCATGTACTTTATTAGATTTACAACCAAGTGCTTTGTGAGAAGCTGTGAATATTATTATCCTGTTTGCTTTGGAACTCAGGAGTTTATTACTGGTGTACACAAATGTATTTAACTGGTATATTTCTGTACCCTGTGTTCCTGGAATAGAAACATGGAGTCCCAGGTTACTTCTGTGTGAACTGCTTAAGTCTTTCCTACATAGACGGGGAGAGTCACCCTTCCTTTCTTGTTAATGTGTCTTTTGTTCTCCTCTGTTGCCCTGGATAGCCGTCTGTTTGGAGTGAGTGGGGGAAATAAGATAAAACAGGTTTTCTTGTGGTGCTCCTGATCTCTGGATGGAATGCTCTATCTCTACGTTCATGGTTAGTGATGAGATTTTGGTGGACATCTTCTGCTGAGGCAGGTCTTCTCTGTTCTTACTTCTCTGATAGATAGAATTCTATAGAAATTAAATACATTGACAGATGAAGTCACATGATTTTTCTTCTTTAGTCATGGTAACATGGTGTACTTAATGACTGGTTTTCAAACACTTAATCCAGATTTGCATTCCTTGAGATAAATCCTATTTATTTGTAAGGTATAATTTTTTTTTTCAAACACGTGTACATGTTTCTGCATTTTATTCCTACGGGGGAGGCAGATGTTCGGCTTCTGAGGTGTCCTCCACTAAAGGCAGCAGGGAGGGGACCGTGTTACTGTCACAGTGGAAATGGAAGGTTCCAAGCCAGTATTTTCCATGACTAACCACAAGCAGGGACATCAAACACCTTACCTCAGCCTTGAGGGTAGACACCTGCCCTCCCACTTACTGTTTCTGGCCTGGGATGGGGTTTGTGATAGTCTTGTAGGCTGTGTTTGGTGAGAGTAGAGAAGATATTATCTCAACATTTGTTTGTCAGGGGCACCCACTTCCCATGGCTTTCCTGGTTCCCCAGATTTGTCTACACTGGATCTGGAGATTTATGAAGCAAAAAGAAAATCCATGGACTCACTGCCATATTGTCACCTGAGGCTCAGATTCCCTCCTCTGCCTTCCTCTTTGTGCTCTTCCTAAGACATAAATAAGGACTCTGCTAACTTTCAAATCCAATTTTTACAAAAAGTTTTGACCTCAGTTTAGAAACACGAAGAGCAAGTATTCTGTTCTAGACCAGCCTCTGTGATATTGTATGACTTATATCATCACTACTGATATTTGGGGCCAGGGAACTCTGGCTTGGGGGGGGACTTCTGTATGGTTTGTAATTACCTAGAGTAGTGGACTGTTACCTACAGTGCCTGGAGGTTCCCCATTAGGTTCCACTGCACTCCGAGTTGTGGCCATCAACCATGACAATGCATGATCACTCTTTCTTGGTCACACATTCAGTTTTTCCTCATAGATAATTTGTTCTGTCATTATTTTTTTAAGTAGTGGCCAAAAAAAATGTAGCTTTCGACCGGGCCATGCCCATAATTCCAGCTACTAAGGAGGCTAAGTCAAGGCCAGTCTAGGTAACATAGTAAGTTTAAGACCAGCCTGGACAGCTTAGCAAGACCCTGTCTAAAATTAAAAGATAAAAAGGACCAGTGATGTAATTGAGTGGTACAGTGCCTGACCTGTTTATACTTGGGTCTGTTCCCCCACAGCACACACAAAAGGCTAACTTCCAAAGAACACTTTGCTGTGCACTGTTGTCTTCCTGCCTCTTCCTGGAATGGTTCTTTAAAGAAGTCAACAGCAGCATCCAAGGGGGATTTTTCTTTTTGAAAATTGTCCCACTGACTGGAACATTGCCTCACTTAGCACCTTTTCTACCTGTGGGACCTGCAAGGACCTGCTGTGGTCAGTGGAGACTTCGGGGTGGGTGGAGAAATGTGTTAGCCTCGGGTGCTCAGCCAGTGCTTCCCACACAGCCAGTCAAACAAGAGAAAGAGAATTACATTTCACAGTTTCTAGCTCAGTGTCAAGGCAGAGGCAGAGGGCAGCAGGTCAACATCTCTAGTAAGAACCTTCAGTCGTTTGTTAGTGACGGAGTGGAAAGAGCTTTGCTCGCCCAGTGGACAACGGAAACGTGTTTGAAGCTAGAATTTATAGTAAAAGATGAAAGGGGCCATCTTCAATTTCTCCATGTATTCTCGAACGCAAGGGTCCTAAACTACAAAGGAGGAACGACAGGAAGACGTTGAATGAACTCAGTTTATCTCTTAAAGAGACACATGACTTCGAGAAAGCCGATCATTTCTTATCTATGCAATGAGGATCTCATAGTAGATAACTTACAACAATAAATTAATTAATATGCATTAAAACCTGAGGACACTGACCTGCTCAGGATACAGGGCAGAGAAGGCTTTCTGGGATAAGGAAAGTGGCTCAGTGAGTAAAAAGAACTTACCACAGAAGCCTGAGAGACAGTTTGAATTCCCAGAACCCATAACTCACATAAAAGCCAGGAGCAGTACAAATATATACCATGCTTTAATGGAGAAAAGGGAGGCCCAGACCAACAGCAGAAAAACAGCAGAGATGACCTTGTCTCAAACAAGGTGGAAGGGGAACACTGGCAATGTGTGCCAAACTGACATGCATGCACATGCCTGCATTCACACGTGTGAATGTGTGTGCGCATGTATACACACACACACACACACATACACACAGAGAGAAACGGACAGACAGACAGACAGACACTCCGCTTACCTATGACAATTACTTTGAAAGCAGAGAGACTATGATTTCTACCAACAGAGCAAGTTAAGTGTTATCTCTATGAAGCTCAAAGTTTCAGATAAACCCTGCATATCTAAGTAATAGACAATCAAGACTTTTATATGAATTAAAAATAAAACTTTATTTTTTTAAATAAAAAATGCATTCAAGGG
>JADRCH010000034.1:1499836-1521312 GCA_019843965.1 Rhynchomys soricoides | reverse complement strand
CACTCACACATGCACACATACGTAAACACTCACCACACACACATACATACACACATACATACACACACATATACAAACATACAGACACACAAATAAATAAATAAAAATAGACCTTTTGTATAAATGAATAAATGAATGAATTAGTACTAAGTTTCCCACACTGATTAATAGAAGTAAGCAACCATCTGTGGTCAAAAGATTCAGAAACCTGAGCAGGAAAGACATAAACTTCAGGCTTCTTCGTTACTTGCTGGGTGTGTAACAGATCGTGGCCTATCTTTTCCTTCCTCTGAAACTGAGTAGAGTCACAGTATCAGCTTCGGGATAGTGTGTAAGATCCGCCTCACTGTTCATATAGGTATCACAGTGTCTTACACTCATAACCAGACCCAGTGCTATTGACAGTAATTAGATACATTTTATTTGTAAACAAAGTTTCCACAAGTAAAATCTGGGCCAAATGATATGCTAGCAAATTCTGCCCAACTTTTGGAGATGAATCCTTTTCAGTGTTAAGAGAGGTTATATTTATGAATTCGCTCTGAGGCCGGTGTCAGTGTGGTCATAAAAGGACAGCATTTACCACAAAAGGAAAGTACTGCTCCCTGTCTTGAATATGCGCAGAGGGAAAAGTCGTTCTTTAAAAAAATTCAATCTAGTATCAATGTGCTAAAAAATTCTAGCTAAAAGTAACATAGAACGTAGCCATTCCTCGGCCAGTGCCAGGGTTTTCAATGTTCGTTGAACATTTAAAACTCAGCAATGGGGCTGGAGAGATGGCCCAGCCCTTAGGAACACTTGCTGCTCTTGCTCAGCCTGTGCTAAGTGGCTCACCACTGCCCAGGACTCCAGTTCAGGGGATCCCATGCCTCTGAGCTCCATAGGAACCTGTGTATATCCACACACAGACAGACAGAAACTTGTGATTAAAAGTAAGAACAACAGTTATTTACAGGTTAGTAAGTGACCACGCTGGTATTTTTAAAAATATCACCCTCACGACAGGTACAGGGGAAGCGTATTATTCAGCAAAAACAGACTTGCCTTGTGAGAAAAACAGCTGAAGTCAAAATCAACAAAATAAGTAACTTCAGAAGAATGGAAGGAAGGTTTAAGCCTAAAATTAATAAGGGAGAGAAAAGGAAGAAACAATCCATTAGTTTGATTGAGGAAACACATAATGCACAAGCCTCTCAGCCCCTCGTCTACTATACTCTGGTAAGATTGGGTGTAAGCAGCTGCAAGACCCTTTGGGGGTTTATGCCTATAGCCTCAGCACTTGGGAGGAAGTGGAGGACAAGCAAGAATTCAAGATCATTCTCACCTTCAGTAGAGAGGTCAAGGCTAGTCTGAGCTACATGAGACACTGGCCCTGACTCAAAAACTAAATTTCTGTGAAAAGAAAAAAAGAGAGAGAGAGAGACAAAAAGGCCACATAGATCAAAACCCAGGGAGAAAACTGAAGTTATGTAAGATTCACCGTGTCTAAGACTTCCAGGCTCAGCCACACGACCTCTCTAGACTCGACAATACCAGACCACCACTCACAGAGGCCACAGCACGCTCAGATCAAAACTGACAGTAACAATGCTCCAAGAACACACACCAGGAAATCATCACTCAATGATGTACATCTGAAAGATTCCTAAACTGAACCTTGGCGAACCAAACAGAGAAAAAATCAGAACTGTGGAAAATGAAAAAATGATAATGTTGTTCTCCTACCTCCAACTCCATCTGAGGTTCTCTCTCTCTCTCATGTGAATAAGGGAATTTATCTTTCTGGTATTAAGAAATGAGAATCATTAAAATACATATATACATATGTACACAAATACATATATGAAATGATTTTTTCAAAATAATATTTCATTTTTTGAAAACTCATTAGCACACTTTTAGTTCTGTAATTTTGTTTGTTGTTTGGTTGTTTGGTTGGTTTTTTGGTTTTTCAAGACAGGGTTTCTCTGTGTAGCCCTAGCTGTCCTGGAATTCTCTTTGTAGACCAGACTGGCCTACAACTTAGAGATCTGTCTGCTTCTGCCTCCCAAATGCTGGCATTAAAGGTGTGTGCTACCACACTTTGGTATTTTAAATGAGAAAACAGGGTTAAAAAACAATGCCAAAAAAGCCAACAAAAATATTAAAATGTCTGGGGAACCACACGAATACACAGAAGAGCTTGAGGCAATGCCAAGACATGGTGTACTTTCCAAACGGGAAATGCTAATAAGACATTTAAAGTGATCAGCATAGTCATCAGTTGCTTCATGAGTGCATCTAATTTTAACTCGACATGTTGACTTGAGGTCCGCCTGAGAGAACATGGAAAAGTAGCCGACATAGCCGCTGAGATTATTGCTAACAAACTAATTACAGAAGTTGCCCCACAGGAAACTAAGACACAGTAATGCAGCATTCTGATGTTGGGAAGGGACCAGGAGCACGTTGTCTCAAGACCATTGGACATCCGAAGTCGGGTGTTTCTAATCTGCAAACAGACCTGTCTGAATCAGAGATCTAAATGTAGAGATCCTGAAAGTTAATTCTCAGAACTAAATGTGTAGAAGAGGCTTAGAACTAGAATAACTTAAAATACAAATTCCCAACTCAAACTTAATTGTTATATCTGTATAAAATTTTTAAATGTTTTAAAAATGAAGTTGAGGGAAAACTCCAGGTGTCAGAGTTCCAGAACATTTGCCTGGCAAATAGAAGTGCAACCCCTCACAAGGCAAAAAATCACAGAGGTAACTGAAGAGAAAACACAGCATATTGCAGGTAAGTCTTTAATATTTGAAATAAGAATGTTTATATAAATTATTATGAAAATGTCAATCTAATAAAAATGATTAATAAATCTGGAGACAGTTCACACAATTAAATACAGATGATCAGTAAATTTAACAGTAATACTTGGCAGTGGTTTAAACTGCTACACAGTTAAAAGTATTAAGAAATTAACACTTAACGTTTGCAGTTAAAAGTATTTAGAAGTCAGTACCTGGGAGGCAGAGCCATGTGGATCGCTGAGATAAAGACCACCCTGATCTACATGTCTACATAGTGAGTTCCAGACCAGCTAGGGCTACACAGTGAGATCCAGCCCCTGGCCAAAAATGTATATACCAACCAAGGCATGGCTGCATGTACCTGCAAATGCAGCGTTGGGAACAGAGTCATGTGGATCCTGGGATCTTGGTGACTAGCCACCCTAGCCAAGATGATTCCGTTTCAACACTGTCTCAAAGGAGTAGGAGCATGCCAGAGAACAACAGACAGGGAAGAGATTTCGGACATCCAATTAAGATAGTAAATGAATGATAAGCAAGAAAGGAATGCAGAGGTGTGTTGGGCTATGTTCCACTTGTTAAATGCTTTTGTGTTAAACAAAAACACTCAACTAATAACGAGATGGTTCTCAAGCCTGGCTCTTCTCACACCTGGGCAGGGAGCCGTGTTCACAGCTTCTTCCTCTCCACTGATGCTGATTTCTCTACTACCACCACCCACACTGTGAAAGAAACAAATGTCTCTGTAACTCAGAGACTAGCCAAGCCTCCCACCTGGGTAGCACCTTGGTGCGCTTTCTCAATGTCCCCCAAAGTCAAAACGTAGAAGCAAATGAGGTAGGTTCTCAGATGACTTCCATTGGATGACTATGAGAAGGCTGAGAATCAACCCCCCCCCCCTTCCTCCGGCACTCTGACTCTGATTAGGGACCAAGCAAAATAACCCTTTTCTTTCGGAGACTGGGAAAAAAAACTATCCGGAATAGAAAAGTCTGGTGAGCCATCATTTCTAATTCGTTATCCCGTGGCTGTGGGGAGGGAGCATTTCCACAGTAAGTTCTGCTATTGAAAGTCCATTGCGGCCTCAGAACCCTCCTCCAGTCCAGTCACTGACCTTTGGACATCTGAGAGAACCAGTTCTTAAGCCAGGTGTGTTAGCTGAGAAACCCTTGTCTTACAGTCACCTGTCCGTCTGCTCAACACAGTAAACATGGAAGAAGGGATACGCAGGAGTGCTTTCCTTAGACACATGAAATTATCATTTCCCAGCTCCCTGTCCAAAACACAGATCACAGTTTTAGAGTCCATAAAGATAGAATAATGGATAAAGAGTCCAAGAAGTAAGAGTCCACTTGTAAGTGGTCCAGAACCACTTACAAGGTTCAAAGTGGTTTTCTGGTTTTCATTGTAAGGTCTTTGTGTGTGTTCCACTGATTTATCTCTTTAGGGAAATTTAGGGGAAAGGGAAAAACCAGCAAGGAAAAGTGAAAACCAGAACAAGATCAATGAGGGAGCAGTACTGAAGACTGAGAGCAAGGGAAGGATTTCTGTTGCTTACTTAGGCATGGTTTCATGTAGCCTGTGCTGGTCTCCATCTCTCCAGGTAGCCACAAAGTACCTTGAACTTCTGATGGTTCTGCTTCCATGTCTTAAGTGCTGGCTTTGCGGGTTCCCTACCATACTTGACTTTCTGCAGTATTGGGAGCCCAAACCAAGGCTTTCTATTTACAAGGCAAGTGCTCTACCAACTGAACTACATCCCCAAACCAGAGTAGCTGCTCATATTAGGCTCTGATTGCTGTTGTTATTTTAGGATTTATTTATCTTTATTTTATGTGTACGGGTGTTATTCTTGCATGTATGATCTGCAGGATGTGCGTACAAAAGAAAATATCAGATCCTCTGGAACTTAATTTGCCCAGATGATTGCTAACTGCTACGTGGGTGCTGAGATTCAAACAAGGGTCCTCTGAAAGAGCAGCCAGTGCTCTTAGCCACTGAAGCAGTTCTCCAGCCCTACGGTTAGTTTTTATAAGTTTGGGGGTGAAGACACGTAGCATTTCACAGATCTAAACTAAACTTTCCTGGCACGGAACTTCTTGGACTCTTTATCCATTATTCTATCTTTATGGACTCTAAAACTGTGATCTGTGTTTTGGACAGGGAGCTGGGAAATGATAATTTCATGTGTCTAAGGAAAGCACTCCTGCGTATCCCTTCTTCCATGTTTACTGTGTTGAGCAGACGGACAGGTGACTGTAAGACAAGGGTTTCTCAGCTAACACACCTGGCTTAAGAACTGGTTCTCTCAGATGTCCAAAGGTCAGGGGAGACAAAACAGAGTATGCTCTTCTATGCCTACGGTCTCAGAACTCAGAGGCCTGACAACCGGGGTCAAGAGTAGCGCGCACGCCTGCACAGCAAGTTGTGAGCTCCACAAATAGAAAAAGCAACAGAGAGGGCAGAAGGCAGGATGAGGAGAGGGAAAGCAGAAGAAGCTGAAGGAACGGAAGGGGAGGGAAGCAGGGAGGGAGGACTTGTCTCTACGAACACAACCTTGATTCTCCCAGGAGGTGGGAACTTGTTTCTGTGAACACAGCCAGGTGCTGTTTGTTACATGTTGCCGATCTTCTCTGCTTTGGGGATTTTAACTACAGACTCTCCAGCAGTGGTCTGCTTACACCTCCCCACGATGATGACAACGTCCTCTTTGTCCTTCCTGAAGAGACCAGCCTTGCGTTCTAACCAGGCTCAGCAGAGCCTACCCTAGGCTTAGTTAAAAGCTAACTGGAGCCCATGCTGCATCTTGTACCATCACTTATCAGAGCACATTTTTATGGGGAAGAAAAAAAAGTAAGCCACCTAGGAAAGGGAGCTCACCTAGGAAAGGGAGCTCACCTAGGAAAGGGAGCTCACCTAGGAAAGGGAGCTCACCTAGGAAAGGGAGCTTCTGGCCAGAGAAGCTGCGATGACCACAAGTAGAGTTAAGAACCTCTCTAGGAGGAAGTGACCAAACACCACAGCGTAATTTATTTATTTATTTATTGAGAACATTGAACAGGTGCCGCAGGCGTGGTAACAGCAATGCCAGCGGTATTAAACAGGGAAGTTGGGCATTGTTTCTCTCAGACCATTTTTTTTTCTTTCTCTTTGTAGCAGAAGGCAAAGGGAGGAGGGATGGGGGGGGGGGGGGGTTGGCGCTGCTGCTGACATGAGCAACAGTCTGGTTTCTCCTGGGGTATTCCTGGGCCCTCCATCCTGTTTGCTACAGAAAATGGAGGTCGGGTGTCACAAAGCGAGAGTTACCCCAAAGTGTGCAAGCTCTTTAGACGAAGAATATAGAAGCCACGTGGAGCCTGGAGGTGGGGGAGGAACACAGAATCACTTTGTGCCAGTGTAGCATTGAGTTGTGCCTACTCATCACCCGTGGTCCTTAGTGTGCTCCACTTCCCAGACTCTGTATGCTGTAAAGACAAACAGCTGGAAAAGTGACCCCCGCCCTCAGGACTGCTTGGGAGCGATGCTTTCTCATCCTTTTCTATGTGGCACATTTTGTTGGTCTTTTGGTAACGAGGAAGATATTCACCTCAGCCTGCCTGGGTCTGAAGTGGGAAGGATACTGCAGGGGGGTCAGGCACACACTACCTGCAGGCCAACAGCAAGTGATAGCTAGTGCACCATGCAGCCTGCAGCAGACAGGCCTGTCTACTGGGACAGACGACTGGCAGTCAGCCTGAACCACTCATACACACGGGAGAGCCAATGCCGTGACATTCTAGAAAAGGCACAAGGAGCCTAGGGTCACAGGTATGTGTCATGGGTGCTGCACAGTGACCTGACAGTGATAGACAGCATAATAAAGTCACCATAGACTACTACATGGTGGCCCCTACAGTCAACTACCAAGTGGTAAGTCCCTGTCAGTGTAAGCTCCTCCTTGGTGGAACTCTGGAGGCTACATGTGAGGGGGACAGCATCTGTCTGTAAACTTAAAATTGTCCCCCAAAGTAAAGTCTGGTTTTTGTTGTTGTTGTTGTTAATAAGAAACCTGGGTTTGGTGACATATTCCTTAATTTCAACACTTGGAAGGCAGAGGCAGGAGGATTGCCATAAATCTGAGGCTAGCCTGAGCTGAGTGAGGGTTTGTTTCAAACAACAAAACAAGAGAAGAGACTAAAGGGGCAGGAGAGGGGGGAGGGGAGAGGAAGAGGGCAGGAATCTGATTTTTATTTATTTATTTTTTTTTGGCTTTTCCCAATGGGGCATTTCAGCTACACTCTACACAGTTCACAGCTTTGGTGATTATTTGTTTGTGAGAAATGGACATGCAAACACAGCATTTAGAGACTAAAGAGCTAATCCTGTCAAGTATCTTGGTATTTTTCTCTGGCCAGGATCACATGCCTATCACTTACAACTCAGTCTAATAGACATCTCAACAGTTTCTTTAAAACATTTTATTTTCAGAGTGATTTTGGATTTTTGTGTGTTTGTGAGCAAGGGAAAGGCTATACCTTTCCTGGCCATATATTTAGGCGTCCTGGTAATGATTCTGGCAATGGTCCTCCTAGACCATCGGTGCTTTCCCCCCACCCACACTGAGGCACTTGGTCCCCATCCTGTGGGTAGGATTCTAGTGTCTCTGTTCTCCACTGATTCATTTGGGCTTTCGGTTCATGGTTATACTATTTCATTTCTGAGAATTTCTATTATACTGTGGTATCTAATAGGTGAGCTTGTGTCTTGGATATTCTAGCCTATATACATTTTCAAAAGAATATTCTAGAGATATTTACCCAGGGAGGTTATAAAGGTTCTTGTGTCGTTTTCAAAAAAAAAAAAATTTATTTATTTTGCATGTATGAGTATTTGCCTACATATATACATCTGCACCATATGTGTGCCTGGTGTCTGAGGAGGTCAGAAGATGACATCAGATCCCCCGGAACTGGAATTACACATGGATATGAGACACCATGTGGGTGTGTGGAATCTAGCCAGGCACCCTGGAAGGGCAGGCAGTGTTCTGATCTAACCACTGATCCACCTCTGAAGCCCCAAGGCCTTTGTCTTCTAAGAAGTAGTCCTTTTGCCCTGCAGTGGTGGTGAGAGTTGTGGCACACATCTTTAACCCTAGCACTCAGGAGGCAGAGGCAGGCGGATCTCCAAGTTCCAGGCCAGCCTGGTCTACAGAGCGAGTCCTGGGACAGCCAGGACTTCACAAAAACAAAAAACAAACAAAACAAACAAAAAAACCCCTATAGATCAATAGATAGATGGATGAGTGGGTAGGTGGGTGGGTGGATGGATGGATGGATGGATACACACACACACACACACAGTCTTCCTGGAACCATATTATAGAGGCAGAGCTTCTGGCCTTGGCCATGGCTTCCACAGCTTACCTGGACTCACAGGAACCCCTGTGTGCATCGGAATCGGACGTTTTAATCTAGCGGTCAGTTTTGCTCAGCGGTCTGAAGTTACAGATCAAACAACAACAGAAAAGCAACAGCAAAGAAAGAAAGCATTCCATCTGCCTTCCCAACGGGAGAGCCCTGAAGCACCACATCAGGCTGGCTTCCAGCAGCATTCCAAGAGCAAATATGAAACCCACTGAGCTGAGCCAGTGTTGCTCTTTGTAGTAAAGTTTAGACTAGAGGATGGAAACATAGCTCAGTCTGCAGAGTGCTTGCCTGGTGTGCACAGAGACCTGAAGTCCATCCTGAGCACCGTGTAAAGCAGGGCTGTGCACTGACACATGCATGCCATCCCAGCACTTGGGAAGGAGAGGCAGAAGAATCAGGAGTTTAAGATCATCTGTGACTACAGACAGAGTTTGAGACCATCCTGGACTACGTGAGACTCCGTCTCAAGAATAACCAAACTTAATGGGTCACAGAACAAACCCAAAAGTCATAGTGTGAAAGATACTGGCAGGAATGGGAGGGGGTGACATCGGGGGGAGGGAGGACAGAGGAATCAAAATGCAGTACACACACGCATGAAATTGTCAGAGGGTGTATTAGGGTTCCCTAGAGTCACAGAACTTATAGGGAGTCTCTATATAGTAAGGGAATTTGTTAATGACTCACAGTCTGTAGTCAAACTCCCCAACAATGGTCAGCAGTAGCTGAGAATGAAAACCTGAGGATCTAGCAGTCGCTCAGTCCCACAAGGCTTGCAGGCAAAGAAGAGTGAATCTTCTTCCTTCCAATGTCCTTATGTAGATCTCCAGCAGCAGGTGTGTCCCAGATCAGAGGTGTGGGCACCACCACCCCTGAAACTTGTGTCTTCCAGACTCAAGATCTAGAACACAGGTGAGCCCTCTAATCCTGCATTGTTACTCACTCCAGATATAGTCAAGTTGACAATCAGAAATAGCCACTGCAATCCACCCCTTGTCAACTTGACACGAATAATATCTCATATTCACATGAAACAAAACCACGGTCAAAAATATGCTTAACATGATCTAACTGTTCCTCATACAATCGCAAACACATTTATAAACTTACAATGGGGCAATGTCCCTGGGGAAACATTCCTTTGGCATCTCAACTTAAATACCAACTGATGTTAAAGAAATTGGAAGACAAACATGTTCTCAACAAAATACAACAGAAGCTTTCATATCACTTTATCATCCTTGTTTCCGCAGCTGGTCACGTGGTCCTAGCTGGTCTTTATAGCCACCTTCCTCTACTGCCCATTCTGTGTTTCCTCCACCTCTGCAAGCCCCTCAGCAGGTCTTGGCTCTTTTCCTGGAGGAGTGACCCCTACCTTCATCCCTGATGGGTCTGCGTCCTTTGTCATCCTGCTTGGATTAGGCTGTTGTGGTTTCCCATTGACTTTAATCACAGGACATGGTAGTACTAAGAGACACCCTAAGGATCTCCTGCACTCCAGACATAATCCTTCTTACCTCCACTGTGGAGAGGCCATCCAATTTCCCCATGGTAATCTGGCTCTATCACCCCTCCTAACACTGTTATTCCTTTCTTAGCCTGTTGGCTTAAGGGCATTAGAAGCCCAAAATGACCAGGGAGAAGTCTGACCTTAGTTTAATGGAATGTTTGTTGTGGCTCCTGATAGGAGCACTCCCCCTTTGGAACCAAAACTTCTAGGCCAGCAGAACCTAGAGTTGTGGGGACAGGAAGCAAAAATTTTCCTAGAGGGTCACAAGGAGTGATAGTGAGTGGAACTATTCCCTTTTCCACCCCTTGACTCCTGGACCCATGGATCCCGGCTATGAGAGAAACCGTACCATACATTGGACGCTGACTCAAAGCATACACTGCCTCCTGAAGAACTCTGCCCCACCCCTCCATGCTGCTGCCACCTAATTTACGCTGTAACTGTGTCTTCAGAAGGCCATTCCATCTTTCTATCAGACCAGCTGCTTCAGGATGATGGGGAACATGGTAAGACCAGCGAATTCCATGATTGCGGGTCCACTGTCGCACTTCTCTGGCTGTGAATGAGTTCCTTGGTCAGAAGCAATACTGTGTGGAATACCATGACGATGAATAAGGCCTTCTGTCAGTCCACGGACGGTGGTTTTGGCAGAAGCATTATGTGCAGGAAAGGCAAACCCATAACCAGAATAAGTATCTACCCCAGTAAGAACAAAATGTTGTCCTTTCCATGGAGGAAGTGGTCCAATGTAGTCAACCTGCCACCAGGTTGCTGGCTGGTCACCTCGAGGAATGGTGCCATATCTGGGGCCCAGTGTTGGTCTCTGCTGTTGGCAGATCTGGCATTCAGCAGCAGCTGTAGCCAGGTCAGCCTTGGTGAGTGGAAGCCCATGTTGTTGAGCCCAAGCATAACCTCCATCTTGGCCACCATGGCCACTTTGTTCATGTGCCCACTGAGCAATGACAGGAATGGCTGAGGAAAGAGGCTGACTGTCCACAGAACGGGTCATCTTATCCACTCGATTACTGAACTCCTCCTTGACCAAAGTCACCTTTTGGTGAGCATTTACATGGGACACAAAGATCTTCACATCCTTTGCCCATTTGGAGAGATCTATCCGCATACTTCTTCCTCAGATGGCTTTCTCACCAATTCTCCAATCGTGATCTTTCCAAGTCCCTGACCATCCAGGTAACCCATTGGCTACAGCCCAAGAGTCAGTGAACAATCATACATCTGGCCATTTCTTCTTCCAAACAAACTGTAATACCATGTGTACTGCCTGAAGTTCTGCCCACTGTGAAGATTTTCCTTCACCTGTATCTTTCAGGGTTGTCCCAGGAAGGGGTTGTAATGTTGCAGCTGTCCACTTCTGGGTGGTGCCTGCATAACATGCAGAGCCATCAGTAAACCAGGTCCTAGTCTTCTCTTCTTCAGTCAGCCGATCATAGAGAACACCCCATAAAGCTATAGGCACATACTTGGCAGCAGATGGCATTGTTACAGGAACAGAAACCATAGGCATTTGAGCAACTTCTTCATGTAACTTGCTTGTGCCTTCAGGACCTGCTCAGGCTTGATCATGGATATACCACTTCCATTTGATAATAGACTGCTGCTGTGCATGTCCTACTTTATGACTTGGAGAGTCTGATAACACCCAGCTCATGATGGGCAGTTCAGGTCGAATGGTAACTTGGGGTCCTATTGTCAAACGTTCAGTTTCCACTAAGGCCCAATAGCAGGCCAAGAGCTGTTTTTCAAAGAGAGAATAGTTGTCTGCAGAAGATGGTAGAGATTTGCTCCAAAATCCCAAAGATCTCTTCTGTGATTTACCTACAGGAGCCTGCCAGAGGCTCCAAACAGCATCTCTATCTGCCACCGACACCTCAAGTACCATCGGGTCTGCTAGATCATATGGTCCAAGTGGTAGAGCGGCCTGCACAGCAGCCTGGACCTATTGAAGAGCCTTCTCCTGTTCCAGACCCCACACAAAGCTAGCAGCTTTCCCAGTCACTTGGTAAATGGGCCTGAGTAACACACCCAAGTGAGGAATATGCTGTCTCCAGAATCCAAATAGACTCACTAAACGCTGTGCTTCTTTCTCTGTGGTGGGAGGGGCCAGGTGCAATAACTTATCTTTCACCTTAGAAGGAATATCTCTACATGCCCCACACCACTGGACTCCTAAGAATTTCACTGAGGTAAATTGTCCTTAAATTTTGGTTGGATTTATTTCCCATCCTCTGATACGCATATGCGTTACCAATGAGTCCAAAGTGGTTGCTACTTCCTGCTCACTTGGTCCAATCAGCATAATGTCATCAATATATGCACCAATATATTGATGCAATAGTGCACCAATGTGATATTTTGTGGAAGAGACAAACGATCAAGATCCCTTCTAACTAAGTTATGACACAGGGCAGGAGAGTTAATATATCCTTGAGGCAGAACTGCAAAGGTATACTGCTGGCCTTGCCAACTGAAAGCAAATTGCTTCTGGTGGTCCTTATGGACAGGTACTGAGAAGAAGGCATTTGCTAGATCAATAGCTGCATACCAGGTACCAGGAGATGTGTTAATTTGCTCAAGTAATGAAACTACATCTGGTACAGCAGCTGCAATCGGAGCTACTACCTGATTTAGTTTTCCATAGTCAACTGTCATTCTTCATGATCCATCTGTCTTCTGCACTAGCCAGATAGGAGAGTTAAAGGGAGATGTGGTGGGAGCCACCACCCCTGCATCTCTCAAGTCCTTGACAGTGGCAGTAATTTCTGCAGTTCCTCCAGGAATACGGTACTGTTTCTGATTCACTATTTTCTTTGGCAGAGGCAACTCTAACGGCTTCCCTTTAGCCTTTCCCACCATAATAACCCTCACTCCACAGTCAGGGAACCAGTGTGAGAATTCTGCCAACTTCTAAGTATATCTATCCCAATTATACATTCTGGAACTGGGGAAATGACCACAGGATGTGTTTGGGGACCTACTGGACCTACTGTGAGTCGGACATCGGTCAAAACTCCATTAATCACCTGTCCTCCATAAGCCCCTACTTTAACTGGAGGGCCAGAGTGTTTCTTGGGATCTCCTGGGATCAGCATCAATTCAGAGCCAGTATCCAATAGACCCCTGAAAGTCTGATTATTTCCTTTGCCCCAGTGTACAGTTACCCTTGTAAAAGGCCATAGGTCCCTCTGGGGAAGGACTGGAGAAAGGCTAACAGCAAAACTTTTAGGTGTCTTATCAAGATCCTTCCTCAGGGGAACATGGCCACCCCTTCATTCAAGGGGTTCTGGGTCTGCAAACTGGCTCAAGTCTGGAAATTGGTTCACTGGCCGAGATTGCCTTTTGCCAGGATCCAATGTAGCCTTTCTTTCATTTGTTTGAGAATTTTCTGCTTATACAGATCAAACAGATACACAGTAGGCTCCTATGTATTTCATACCTGGAAACACCATGACTGATTAGCCAGAACCAAAGGTCTGAACGAGTCATGCCATTATAAATTTCACTTCTCCTGTGCTGACCATCACGGTATATGTCATTATAAATGTTGTTTTGTCTATGCTGTCCATTATAATAACTACGACCACCTTGTCTCTGGCAATTCAGTGCTGCCACCTGGCCCTTGTTACCTCGAGGCCCAGTTAAACCCATTGCATTTAACTCATCGAATTGAGCAGCAGCATCTCCAACCCTAAGGTCTGGCACAAGGAAAAGGGCAAGAACAAAACTCTTCAAATGTGCTGGTGCCCCTCACCAGTCTGTGTCTTATAGGATTGGTGAAGGGCATATCTTCCGGGCCTTCCCATTGTGGAGGATTGGGTTTTACACAATGTATCCACTCTAGCATTGCAGTTTCCCTGGGCCTTAAAATCCCTTCATCAACACCAAACCAAGGGATGTCAGGAATCTCCAACTCCTTTTCAGTAGGCCATCTTTTGATAACCCTTCAGCCAACCATTCAAAGAAACTTCTGACACCTTTTTTAACTATACGAGCTTCCATATTAAACCTTGAATCTCCACTCAGAGGACCCATGTCAATAGACTCAGCCTGATCTAGTTTTATGTTCCTTCCTCCATTATCCCACACCCTTAAAATCCATTCCCACACATATTCCCCAGACTTCTGCTTGAATGAATTAGCAAACTCATTAAGCTCCTTAGTGGTGTAGTGCACTTCCTCATGGACTACACTTTCTACCTCCCCTCTAGGGGCCTGTTTCACCTTGAGTCTGGTTATAGATCTAGAAGAAACTATTGGTGGGCCTTGAGGAACATCAGTATTGTCTTGTCTGGCATTTTCTTCAGCAAAAGTCACCACTGGCCCATCAGCCTCTGAGGGATTAACTTCCCCATGTGGAGAAGGCATTATTTCAAGGGGTGGGGCTGAGGGTACTACTTCTCCAGGTGGGGTAAACCATTGAGAATCTGAAGAGTCAGAATTCTCAGCCTCAATAGCCACATCCCAGGTTACAGGATCCCATTCTTTGCCAATCAATGCCCTTACTTTAACTGCTGACACCCTCTGAGGCTGAGACTTGAATTTTCGCTGTAATTTAGTCAACCTTATAATGAGGGCTTCAGTTTGATTTTCTGCAACTTGAGCTCTATGGCTGCTGGAGTGAAGATTCTCGTCAAGGACACACTTAGCAACTTTTAGATTGGTCACTTGCATCTGGATCCATTCAATTTTATTATACAACTCCTTCTTTTCCTTCATCATCTTTTCCAGAGATACTAAGAGCAACCAGGCAGCAAAGTCATTTTCAAATTTTTCCCCATATTGCAAAAAGTTTGAGCACACAATCACCCAATTCATCAAGATGCTCAATGGCATTAGCTTCTTTAAGTTTAAACTATATTTCCAACCACGGGTCTTTGATATCCTCCAAGGTCCCAGGAGAGAGCAGATCTGGAGAGGTTTCAGCAGTTGAAGGTGCTGGTGAATTATTAAACCAACTCCAGATTCTTAAAAGATTCATCCTTATACTGCTTTCTGCTCCTCTAGAGCCACTCCCAGTACCAACTTCTGCATTAGTCAGGGTTCTCTAGAGTCACAGAACTTATAGGCAGTCTCTATATAGTAAGAGAATTTGTTAATGACTCACAGTCTGTAGTCAAACTCCCCAACAATGGTCAGCAGTAGCTGAGAATGAAAACCTGAGGATCTAGCAGTCGCTTAGTCCCACAAGGCTCGAAGGTGAAGAAGACTGAATCTTCCTCCTTCCAATGTCCTTATGTAGATCTCCAGCAGCAGGTGTGTCCCAGATCAGAGGTGTGGGCACCACCACACCTGAAACTTGTGTCTTCCAGGCTCAAGATCTAGATCACAGGTAAGCCTTCTAATTCTGGATTGTAATTCACTCCAGATATAGTCAAGTTGACAATAAGAAATAGCCACTGCAGAGGGCAAAATTAGCTGTCAAAAACTTAAAAATAAAACAGTAATTAAATAAAGCTTAGAATAAGATTGGTTGGTAGGTGACGGGATGGGCTATCCTGTCTTGGTAACGAGAAGAAACTGATAAAAAACAAGAGCCCTACAGAGCCACTGTGCAGCGCCATTGTGTAGCTCTGCAGGACTCAGCGCCCTACCCGCCCCAGGTTCACTGTCTTTTCCTGGCACAGCCCAGGCTGTCTATGCTATCCTCTTCCTGACAGCGTGGAGGTGGCTGTCCTGGTGCATACTGCACGGAAGAGACATTTCCCTGCACCTTCGTGTCTGTGGACGCCTCCAGCCACATCCCGCAGTTGAACCATTGTAATTCGGCTGACCTTCCCGCAGACACCATTCACTCATAGGACTCACTGGTCCATCAGACAGCATCCTGGTGACATTCTACCCAGCCGCTGGCAGTGGCCTTTAATTCATCTGGTATTTACCCAGGGTGAAGCCTCCCCTGGCTAGAACACCTTTGTTGGTGTGAGCTGAGCCAGGTTTATCTTCTGCCCCCTCACCTTCGGGGTTTCACACCAATTTGTCAGAGCAGAACACGCTCTCTCTCCATCTATTTTCTGTTTGTGCTTTTGTTTTTATTGCTCTCTGGCCAGTTTCTGTCTGCCCAGAAGCTTACTGCAGCACCTGGACATCAGCGTTTCTGATTCTATGTCTTTCTCCTGGACAACCTTTGTGCTGGAGTTAGCTTCAAGGCCTGTAACAGGTTAACCAGACTTAGAAATTTCAAGAAATGCTATACTAGAATCTTTTCCCCCAAAATCTTGGAATGAATTCTTGGGGAAGAGATCAGTATTCACTGTCTCTGAAGGTAGATTTTGAAATCAAAGCAGGGCCAGTCTGTAGAAACAAGGTTGGGGCTGGAGAGATGGCTCGGTGGCTGGCAGCATACACTGCACTTGAAGAGGGCCAGAGTTTGGTTCTGAGCACCTACACTGGGTGGCTCACAACCACTGGGGGATCCCCCTGGTCTCGGAGGGCACCTCCACTCAAGTACACAAATTTACACTCAGACATATGCACATAACTAAAATTAAAATCCTTTCTTTTAATCACTGCATCTGAGACCCAATGAATTAGGAAGTCCCAGCAGCGTCGCACAGATGTCCTCTGACAACTATAAAGGGAGGACTACAGATCAGGACACTGAGACTCACCTGCATCTCTACACACCTCAGATGGCAGCAGCTGCCTCTAGGTTCTCACAGGCTGCATGAATGAGCCAGCTACCTCGAGTCTTCCTACAAACAGGGAGCCTGGGAAATGTCTGTCTTTAGTGTGACCCACAAAACACACTGGTGCAGAATTCTAAGATTTAGGTGACCATGTCTAGCACATAGACGCATGCATACACACTGAATGTATCCAGCGAGATACTCCAAGGCTCAGCTGCATCAAAGTATTTGCCAGGTAAGCATGGACCAGAATTTGATCCCAGAACATACATACCAACCATAAAGAGAGCTGGGCAGGCATGGTAGTATGCATTTGTAATCCCAGCACTGTAGAGCCAATTCCAGTTAGATCCCTCCGGCTTGCTAGATAGCCAGGCTAGTCTACTTGGCAAGTTCCAGAACACCGAAAGACCCTGTCTCAAAAAACAAGGTAGGTGGAACCTGAGTAACAAAGCCTGAGATCAACCTCTGGTCTTTATGTGTTTGTATGTAAGTGTACACACACACACACATACACACACACACACACACACACACACACACACACAGCATTGAATATCTCTAACACACCGAACACCATCATTCAGCAATAGGTCCACTGCATAGACCTGGCTATGCAGCCAACTGGAAGCCAGGTTCACTGCTTCTATCAAGGACCTACTACTTTAAGAAATGGCCAAAATTCAAAGTATGGCTTCTATTATCACGAGGTTCAAATCTGTAAGACAAGCTGTCATCCACCAGAGACTAGCTCAAGATTAGCTGGTTGGTCTTTGTCCTTCCTCCGATCTCTCTGAGGTCTAGAAATCATCCTGCTTCAAGCCTGTCGATGCTCCGCTGGCCCCGGTTTCTGCCTGTCTCCACAGCTCCGCTGGCTCTGGTTTCTGCCTGTCTTCACACTGGTGCTTGTCTTTGGAAACTTAGACAAAGGTGGAAACAGAGTGAACATTGTTTGGGAACAGCAGATTTTTTTTTTCATAGTTTGTATTCGGTACTATTGTTTTCAGAACCATAAGAAAAAAAATTGCACAGGTGTGTGTGTGTGTGTGTGTGTGTGTGTGTGTATTCTCCACTTTGAGAGACTGTTAGCCACTATAAATAGATATGGGGAAAGCTCGTCGTGACTAAGCACCGGCTAACTCCAATGTGCAGTTTTCAATCTGTAACTGAAAGTTACCCTCAGTTCAGGGCTGTTCTCAGAGGATGGAGGGACGCCGGGTCCTGTTACCAGCTGACCACATTCTTTGTTCCACTTGGATATTAACTCAGACATTGTTTTCTCTTCCTCATGTTTTCTTCCAAATCTTCAGATCTCTGAAGAGGTGGGTGCACAACCTTATTCAGCTGCTCAAAGGAAGTCGAGAGTCCTCAGAGGTTTGTTCTCACCATACCAGAGTTGGCATGCTCTGCTCTGCCTCCTCCTTCAGATGAGCTGTGGGGAATGGATGCTGATCTACGGAAATAGCTTTCTGTGAGGAGCATCTGCCTCCCCAGACAAGGCCTGGGGCTGTGCTGGCACGCTGGTCCACGGAGCGCCCTCAGCCTTGCAACTGTTTGCCTTTGCTCCAGCTGTTACATCCCCAAGGAAAGCAACCTTTTCCAACCCACCTCTCAGAATGAATGTCTTAAACTCTTCCCTCCATACTAGTTGTCAGTGATAAGTTTATGCCCTTTATGTGGCGGGAATAGGGCTGCCAACACTGCATTCTGAACCAAAGCAGTATAGAATACACTTCTGAAGGTACGTAGAGACTTGCTGTAAACCAGATTTGGGTTGCTGGGGCGGGGCTGAAGCATCTTATTTTCAAAATATGCAGGCAATTTGGTTCTGGAACCACAACTGAAAACCTGGTAAGCAACTGGAGTCTGCAACTTGTCCCTGTTTGCCTGGGAGTTTCCCGATCTTAAAACTGACTAATTTTGGTGGAAGAGGAGAGTACATAACAAAGAAGTAGAAAGGCCTGGGAGGCAACCGGGTTGGCAGGCAGAGTGCTGGTCTTTCAAGAGTGAGGATCTGACTTCAAGCCCCAGAACCTATTTAAAAAAAAAAAAAAAAAAAAAGTCCAGGCATGACCTTACATGCCTGTAATCTCAGTACTTAGAAGGCAGAGACAGGCAGATCTCTAGAGCTCACTAGCCAGCCAGCCTATCCTGATTGGTGAGCTTCTGGCCGGGGAGAGACCCTTTGTCAACAAAGGTGGTGAACAGCGCCAGAGAAACACACCTGAGACTGTCCTCTGGTTTCTACATCCATGCATATACATGTGCATACTATACTCCTTGAGATGAACACATACATATAGATCCTGTATATACATACATAGATAAGCCTATAGACATGCCTACACACACACACACACACACACACACACACACACACACACACACAAGAAGTTGGGCTAACTGGGAAAGAAAAGAAACCAGCTGCTGGAGGCTGGAAGTGCATGCATGGGGAAGGCAGTAAGGGAAAGAATGAATGGCATGTAATTCACATGATAAGTATATGTAAATATGAAGAGGACCTGAGAAAGATAATGAATTTGTATGCTAGGCTAAACATATTTAAATACCCTGAGGGTCTCATGTCCCAGATTAGCCAGAAGAGCTGAGCACCCCAGTCTCTTAGCCTCCTGAGGAAGACCTGAGCCACTCCCAGACTTGTAACCGTTGTGAAGAAACAGCCCTCAGGCCTGAGGCTCCTAGTTTAAAGCCTCAGTGCAGACACTCTTGATCCACTGTGGGACTAGAGATTGAGTCTCTTAGACTCATCACGACTCTGCCCTATCACTGTGGGAATCATCCAATGGCCAAAGAGGACACTGAGGCACAGGTGGACAAATGTGTTGAGATCATTGTGTGGGTTGGGAGGGTGCCCTGCTCCAGTGCCTGGCTGGCGTCAACTCTGCTGCACTCTTAAGACTCCTGAAGTTGTTCTCACCACAACCCTAGCTGAGGGCAGAGCCTGGAACCACCTGCTGGCCACATGCTCCCTTCAATGTGCGCATTTCATCAGTTTTTGTTTATTTCAAACCATTATCCCCTATGCAAAATTCATTTGGAAAAAACAGATTCGTCTCAAGTTCTAGGCCCTGGGAACAGGTCTTTCATGTGCCTGAGTCTGTCTGTCTGTCTGTCTCTCTCTCTCTCTCTCTCCAATTCTCGAATGGGGACCAGGGATCCATATGTGCTAATGATCTTTAGGCATTACTAAGATCCACTGTATTACATAGATTTTTTTTCTATATGTGATTTTTCTCACATTTCATATTTTTATAATAAACATGAATGCTATATTCAATGTATCTATTTCATATGAATCTGTTCTGCTCTCTCCCCAGGCTGCCCCTTAATTCCTTATCATATGCTGAACAAAGAGAATAATATACAGGAGTTCTAACGGTGGTCTCTGTGAAGATCTGTGCAGAGACCATGAAGAAGGTCTGCTTCCTGACCTTGCTCCCAGGCCCATAGTTAAGCCCCTTTCTTAGACCTTCCAGGCTCATCTGCCCACAGTGGGTCTCTTCCATCAACCAACAACCAAGAAACAGCTACACAGACATGTCTGCAGTCTGGTCTGACGGAGCATTTCCTCAACTGAGGTTCCATTCACCTAGATGACTCCAAGTCAGCAAATGCCAATCAGAACAGCATCCTAGCTACAAAACCTAATATCTACAGACACTGCCGAAAGTGAGAAAAAGAACTGAGGCCCCCAAACCTGGGAACTCCCAGAGGAGGAGGAGTTACCTGTCTAACATGGAGTTATTTGTCTTACACTCTTTGGGCCATAAACTTTCATTGCAAATTCGTACAAAAGCTGCAAGAGACAACTGTCTCCTTGTTCAAACTCATCACAGCTTGAGAAGCTTGACAGGAACAACTCGCCCATCTGGAGCTGAAGGAAGAGAAATGAACAGATTTTTAAAATAATTATTCATAAGATGTCAGCTCTCATAACACTGTTTCTTGATTATCCGCCGACCTGAGGGGTCTTGCTCTGCTCCCAGAATAATGTGTGACACACTGGCGTCCTGCTGGTCAGCAGTGGAGAGATATTCTGGGGGTTGGAGGGGGCCTGTCAGGCAGGGCAGCCTGAGTGCCCTCTGTCTATAGTCCACAGGGAGGTTTTTCTGTATATCGCAGGGGCAGGGGGAGCAGCGTATGTAGACAAATGCCGTGAAAGTTAAGGGTCTATGATCCTCAGTACCAAGTCCTGAGGAATAGGAGGCAGACAATAAATAATGGCTCGAAGGAACACAAGGGTCCTCTTGGTGGGCTTATTTAGACGTCACGTAGGAAGTCGGGATTAAAACAAATAGCTTAGGAAGAGGCATGATAGCACAAGCCTGGCATCCCAGAACTACAAAAGCTAAGTCATTGCTTCAACAAGGTTCCAGTGCCTGTGGTCTCTTTGTTTATTTAATTAACTTTACCCAAGAATTGTATGGCAAAGTTTATGGCCCGAGAACAAATAACTCTGTGTGAGACATGTGAGTCCTGTCTCCCCCAAGAGACCCTCCCAGAGCCACTTGGCCTCAGGGTTTCTTGTTTGTTTGTTTTTGTTTTTCAAAATCAACTGTAGCTACACTTAAAGTTCAGTAGGTAATCCTACCACAAAGCTCAATCCCAACAGACACACACACTATGGAAAAAGGAAAGAAGTTGCCCCCCAGAATTCTAGGAGGGATCCCAGAGGAAGCCAAGCATTACCTTTTTTACCCCCAATTATTTGTGGCATAGTGTCCTGTTTGGTTTTTCTGTTGATTTGACACAGCCTGGCATCACCTGGTGTAATGGTTTCAGTGAGAAGGTACCCCACAGGCTTGGGCACTTAAATACTTGGTCCCCAGTAGGTGGCACTCTTTGAGGACATTGTGAGATCCTCCTAAAGAAGTGAATCACTGGAAGATAGCGCTAAGAGAGGATAGTCTTGCCCTGATCCCAATTCTCTCTGCTTTGTTTTTTCAGTTAAAGATGTGTTTGCTCAGCTTTCTGCTCCTGCTGCCATGTCTGCTACTTGCTGTCATGCCTCCTTGCCATGAGGGACTCTCATCCCTTCTGAAGCCATAAGCCAAAAACATAAACAAAAAAGCCAAAACAACATTAGCAAAAAAAAAAAAAA
>JADRCH010000034.1:1472246-1495516 GCA_019843965.1 Rhynchomys soricoides | reverse complement strand
GAATGAAGACTGGTAACAGACACCATCCTGGGGTTAAGAAAACATAGACATGACAGTTCGGTGGTGACAACAGCCCTGTCAGGTCGCATTACCGTGTGCAGTTACACACATTTAACGTAGTGAAATGTGATGGCTGCATCACAGGCACACTGAGCTGATGCTTTTAATTTGGTTGTACTGGCAGAGCAGTGCAGATGCCTTTGACTGCTGGCTAGACTTGGGGCTGGGGTGTTATATTCCCCTTCATGTCTATTACCAAGAGGAAGGCTTTGTGCTCTCTCCATCCCAAACTAGTGTGTCCTAGGTAACAAAGACTATCATTAGACATGGGGTCTTTTGATTTCTGTCAGATGAGATTCTATGTAAGCCGTGGAAATAGAGAAGCAGGCACATTCAAGTTCTAGGGTTCTTAAGTGGCAACTGAAATTTGGATTTCCTAAAGAGCTGAGGAATTAAAGAGCTCATAAAGATCCGCCATGATGTCACCTGAAGGTGTTCTGCAAAAACACTCTCTGTGTAGGTAGCTGTTGTTTCCCACCTCCGTGTCGGCCTGATTGAAGGGTGTCTAGAAAGTTTTCTCTGGTTTTAAATGCCTCATTTATGGAGTCAGGCCATGAGAGTTTTGTGCTCGGAAGTGGCACTGTAAGACAGACACCACCCCGAAGCATCTCTGAATGATGTCTGATGCCCACGTGTAGAGTGCTTGGTAACACCACTGATGGGAGAGAGCCCTTGAATCTAAAACTGAGAGGAGGCTCCAAAGCCACAGGGATCGTTCCCCAATCATTGTGTCAGCCCAAGTATGCTCCAGGTGACAGAGCCACAGAGGACCTGTTTTTGTTAGTACAGTTAAGCCAAACGTCTTAATAGTGAACTAACAAAACTGAGTATCACTCGGGTGCATGACTGTGAACCTAACTAAATTAAGAAATACCTAAAGCCAGGCAGTGGTGGAGCACGCCTTTAATCCCAGCACTCAGGAGGCAGAGGCAGGAAGATCTCTGAGTTAAAGCCAGTCCGGTCTACAGACTGAGTTCCAGGACCCTGTCTCAAAGAAACAAACAAAGAAACAAACACAAAAAACAACTAATTGTCTAAAAGAGCCCTGTCTTAGTCAGGGTTTCTATTCCTGCACAAACATCATGACCAAGATGCAAGTTGGGGAGAAAAGGGTTTATTCAGCTTACACTTCCATGCTGCTGTTCATCCCCAAAGGAAGTCAGAACTGGAACTCAAGCAGGTCAGGAAGCAGGAGCTGATGCAAAGGCCATGGAGGGATGTTCCTTACGGGCTCGCTTGCTTCTCCTGGCTTGCTCAGCTTGCTTTCTTATAGAGCCTAAGATTACCAGCCCACAGATGGTACCACTCACAAGGGGCCCTCCCCCCTTGATCACTAATTGAGAAAATGCCTTACAGCTGGATCTCACGGAGGCATTTTCTCGACTGAAACTTCTTTCTCTGTGATAACTTCAGCTTGTGTCAAGTTGACACAAAACCAGCCAGTACAAGCCCCCCTCAAATTCACAACCTACACCTGACATAGGCTGGTCCAGATATTCAAGCTAGTCAGATACAGCACACTGTTACAGCATAGAATTATGAAACTGCTACTTTTTCTTGTTTTATTACATTTTTAACATTTTATTGTAATTACTGAGGGGGAGGGAGGGAGAGAGAGAGAGAGAGAGAGAGAGAGAGAGAGAGGCATAGAGACAGAGACAGACAGAGAATGTGCACATGAATGTAGATGCCCTCTAGGACCAAATGGGGCCTCAGAGGTTGGGTCCTCTATAAATGCTATGCCCACTCTTAGCCAGTGTGTCATCTCTCCAGCCCCTTGATTTGGTTTGATTTGCTTGTTATCCATCCAGTTTGAACTGTTTTCTTGGCCAAGTGACCGACTTGTTATGGGTATCTGTGAGGTCACCCACTGATGTGTCCTCAAGGACAACAGCCTTCTTCAGAAGAATCATAGGTCTGAATGTAACATGTGGGGGTGTTTGACCATTACATTTTTGTTGGATACACACTTGAACAGAATTCAATTATATGGAAATGCCGTTTAAAAACTGACAATTTTTTTTTTTCAGAACATGCATAGGCATCAGGAAGGATTATAACAAAGTCTGTAAATGGCTTTCTTGACTTCAGCTGCCCGAGCTGTTTCTGCTACATACCACATAGTATCAACTAATTTAAATTATCTGAGACTGTTTCCCTATCAGGATAAGCTTTCCATAGTTATTGCAGGAATTAAATTAAACCATTCATGCAAAATGCTAAACAGGAAACAAATGCCATTCTGTTGTTGTTGTTGTTGTTGTTGTTGTTGTTGTTGTTACTATTTCAAATAAGCTAGAGCAAGAGATTCAAACTAGGGAAACCACCGTCCTTTAAGATTAATGGGGAGGTACTGTTTGGTATAAATGTCCTGTGAGCTACGTGGATGCTTACATGTTGTTTCCCATTGAAAACAGGAAAGGAGGGTCTGGGAGGATGGCTTAGTCAGCACAGTATTTATGATACCATCATAAGGACCCGAGTTCAATCCTCAGCCAAGCCGGTGAGTTCCAGGCTCTCATAAGTGTTGGCCTCTGACCACCGCGTGCACACACGAGAAGTGAAATGACTCAGCTGAGATTAAGAAATCATTCTCTCTACTTCAATACATTATACATTTTAACAGATACCCAACGGAAAAACCGTTACAGGAGGCACTGTACTTCACATGCTCTTCTTCTGAAAGTGATTTGATGTGCCAAGCTGTGCACTCGTGGGTGAAGTTCCCACAGACGCCAGAAGAGGGCACCAGATCCCCTGAAGCTGGAGTTATGGGTAGTTTGAGCCACCTAACATGGCGCTGAGGCTTGAACTCAGATCCTCTGCAGAAGCAGCCAGTGCTCTAACTGCTGAGCCATCTTTCCAGACACATTTCTTTCTGATATCTTTAAAACCTGAGTGAGGCTGGGGTTGGGGTGGGGAGGGGTGGCATAACTTTTTAATCCCAGCACCCTGGAGGCAGAGACAGGTGGATCTCTGTGAGTTTGAAGCCAGCCTGGACTATAGAATGAGTTCTAGGACAGCGAGGATTACACAGAGAAACCCTGTCTGAAACAAAACAACAACAACATTGCTTCCGCATTTCCTAATCCTCAAATTGGCTTGACACCCAGAGACAAATGATGACATAGAGCGTTCCCAGACCAACCAATCAGATGGTGCCAACTACATGGACCAAGAATTCATGGACCAATGGGGCACAGGTGGAGGGTATAAAGGCACACCTGGATCCGCTTCTCACCTTGCTTCTGGAGTCTGAGTTGTTGATTCTACACCTTCTTACCCCCTACCCCTAAGGACCATCCCAAGAGGCTGAGGGCTAGGGCAACAAGCCTGAGTGTGTCAAACCCAAGCATGTCTTAACTTGGCCCTACCACATTTAAGGTGCTCAACAGCCTCATGTGTCCCTTAAGAGGTAATGATCTGATACAGGTCCATTAAGAAGGTATTTCTGCTGAGAGTGATAAATGTGACTTTGGGGCATTAGCCAACACCTCTCAAACTTTAGCATGAGTTACCTGGTACCACGATTGTTCATTAACTTGACAGGACTAAGGATCTCCTGAGAGACATGCTTCTGGGCTGCACATGAGAGGCTGTCTCCAGAGGACTAATTGAAAAGGAGAAGCCACAACCTCCCAGTGGGTGGCTCAGCTATAAAGAGGGCCAAGAAAACAAGCCATATGCCTGCCTGCCTCTGCTTCTTCCTGAGCCTCTGTGTCCACGGCAGTTGTTACTGCCACGTCCTGCTGGCACCAACTCTGGCCTCAGCCTCGCTGGCCTTCTCCTGAGGAGTGAGTACTAGTGGCTCTCCATTGAGGTTTTGACTTTTACTTTTTATTGTAATGCTAAGTGTTGGTCTCCAAGATCGGGAGTCTTCAAGTAGCCCCAAGTAAATTCTGATTGGTGTGTAAAAATGCCAACAGCCAATAGCTGGGGAGAAGAGACATAGGCAGGGTTGAGTTTTTTGTGAGCTTGGAGAGAAGAGACCATGAGGAGGGGAAGCAGGAAGGAGCCAGCATGGAAGAGAAAGAATGTTCAAGAAGAGGAGAAAGCAATGGGATAGCAGAGCCATAAAAAACACTGCCATGTCAACTGGAGTTAAGAGCAGCCCAGACGGAACATAGGAGTTAATTGGTAGGAAAGTGGATTCTGCCAGCACTGAGGGTAGGCAGCTGCCTAGCTATTGTGCTGCCTAAGGCATACTAAAATATAAAGGTGGTATGTGTGACTTTCATCTGAGAACATAAACCATTGAGGCAGGAAGGAATCCCCCAGGCCTTTGGTGCTGAACTGGGTCTGCCAAGGTACAGAGCTTCATGTGCTCAGCTGCCACTGGGCTCACAGCCTTTCCTGCATGCAGACAGCTCCTGTTTCTTACCCCCGTTTTTGTAAGTAATATATGCTCAGACAGTAATAGGTCTGTTCTATTCTAGAGAGCCCTAAGCAATGTACATGAAGAAAACAGAAGTTCCGTGGTTGTGTTCTTCTAGAGAACACTGAGCAGTGCACATAAAGACAGGTTAGAAAATGGGAGGTCTCAATCTCTGATCTGTGGGGCCTGGGTCAGGACCGTGAGTGTTAATTTCCAGCTGATGTTCTTGGACCATGAACCACAGTTTCTGTTTTGTTGGTGCCAAATCTGCCCTTTCTGCTTCACTACCAAACTTGCTGTTTTCAAACAGAAAAGACTAGATGTATTGTCTGGGTCAAAAAGACAAAAATGAAGTGTTGTTGTTTTTTGTTTTTTTTTTCTGTGACACTGACCAGTCCCTGCTTGTGCTGGCCTTACACACTTAGAGTTGACACCGCTGCTCTTGTGGTCTACTCTGCCATGTTTCTTGTGGAGCAACTAGAAACTAAGCCTCACCACAAGGGGACTCAGCTCTTATTTGTAAACCTACTGGTTTAGCACGCTGTGCATCCTGAGCTGTCAGCTTGACATACCTGGGAAGACAGGATCTCAATGCAGTGGCGTTGGTGAATTTAATTGGTCTTGTCCCAAGACCACTCTAGTCGACGAATATCTTCCTTCATGGTCCATGTTTTGCTATAGGTATCACCCGTAGTCAGGCAACAGATTGTATAAACAGGCATCTTCAGGTCAATTCGCAGGCCAGATAATCTTCATGACTTCTTCTTCACCATTGCGCAGTGATGTTAAATGACGACAATGGAAACTGTGAGTTAGTCTCATGTCCATGGGGTTAGTGTTTCCCATCTTGTTTCATTCCAACATGGCTCCAGTAATTCACCTGCTTTACGGCTCACCTGCTTTACGGCTCACCTGCTTTATGGCTCACCTGCTTTACGGCTCACCTGCTTTACGGCTCACCTGCTTTACGGCTCACCTGTTCTATGGCTCATCACGAAGTGCCTGAGTGGTAGTCAGAGGCTTCGCAAATGTTCTTATTCTGTTTGGCAGAATTCTTATGTAAGAAGTTTCTTTTCCAAAACAAAACAACAACAACAAACAATTCTGTGTTTTCTTCTAGACGATAGCCTGTTTTATTTGAGATAGGTTCTGCTTTTTAAATTTCAGATAGGTCCAATGGCCCAGGGCTGTAATCCCAGCGGCTCGGGAGGCTGCGAGAGAGGGATCTCGAGTTCAGGTTTTTCTTGGGGTACAGCATCAGTTCAAGGCCAGCCTAGGCAATGTTTTAAGACCTTGTCTCAAAATTATATCTATAATAACTTAAATGTAATTGATCAGTTAAATATATATCCGAAACTAGATTAACAGCGAACCGAGTCACACGCTATTTCTCGGGGTTGGTCCTTTGTTTGGTTTTAACACAAGGTCTCATTATGTAGTTTTGGCTGTTGTGGAACTCCCATGGATCCACCGCTTCTGCCTCCCATGTGCTGGGATTATTGAAGGCATGAGCCCTTAGGCCTGGTTGGTTCTTAGTTTTTAAAAGGAATTCATTAGCTTTATGAAGGGGGAACTGGATCCACCTCTTAGCCTACTCTCTAAGATGTGTGAAGTCAGGTTTACTCTTATATTTTTATTCCTGGTTTTCAACGGTCCAACTAATTTTCCACCACTTTACTATTTAGTAACTTCACTTTTAAAAAAAATTCATTTATTTTATGTCTATGAGTACACTGTATCTGTCTTCAGACACATCAGAAGAGGGCATCAGATTCCATTACATATGGTTGTGAGCCACCATGTGACTGCTGGGAATTGAACTCAGGACCTCTGGAAGAGCAGTCAGTGCTCTTAACCACTGAATCATCTCTTCAGCCCCGTGACTTCACATTTTCAGTTTTTCTGATCATAATATATTTATTGCTTTCTTACCTTTCAAATACCTAAATAAAATGGTTGTTTAGTACACAAACTTTAAATTTGTAATATTTAAAAAAATAAAAGTATCCAATGAGCCATTAAACTTGAACAGCAATTAAAAATCTATTTTAAATCTTTCTTAGCGGCCAATAAACAATTCCTGCGATCTCACCTAAAGATTCCTTTGCGATGACAGTAAACAAGCGTCGCTTACAGAGTGACTCACAATATCTGAAAATACTATCCAACTTAAAGTGAAACACAGCATCATTTTGGTAAAACGAAATGGTGAGAGTTAGATTGCAAAATACACCTCCCAAGTTAGCTAACTATCCAGTTCTGGGTGTTTCCTAATGAGCAAATGCTACTGTTCCACCTGCAGACTTGGCTGAATTTGTTACCTTTCTCATGAAAGCAAAATAACTGGCTCATACCTTGCTACAAAGCCCCTCTGCTGGATTGTTTAGAGGACCGTTACAAGTATCCAAATAAACTAACTATAGAAATATAAAGACACCTCCCAGGAAAGCACAGAGTACAGTGAGAACGGAATCAGTTTGATGGTTCTTCCCTCATGACTGTACAGACATCTGAAGCAGCAGCCGCATGCTGCAGTGTTGGAGGCATACATACCCGCAGACCTGAAACCACTGCACTAGCAACACCTGTTGCTATCATTAAAAGATATCACTAAAAGAGACTGTTGATATCATTAAAAAGCCAAGTTAACCCAGGCACACACCTTCAGTCCAGCAATTAGGAGGCAGAGCAACTGGAGTTCTGTGAATTTCAGAACAGTCTGAGCTTTGTAGTGAGCCTGTCTCAAAAAAATAATGATAATAAATAAATAAAACAGAATTTAAGGTAGTATATTTGATCAGGCTTTTTCCTTCAGAATTTAAGGTAGTATATTTGATCAGGCTTTTTCCTTCAGGAGTTTCTCCATGGGCTTCACTGTCTATTTTCTGAGAACATTTTTTTTCTGCATCTATTAATATATAAAGTTACCTTCCTCCTTAAGTTTAAAGCAGAGCTCTATATTTTGCTACTTTTATGTAAAAAAAAAAACCAAAAAACTCTTCAGTTCCATCTTAATGCGTAATTCATAGTAGAAGTCCCTCTTTCCCTGGAAGCTACACACAAAGTCACCCTCTCTGTTATATTCTGATTATATGCTTATATAACTTTTATTGATTTTTTTCATGTCTATTCATTTATCCTGAACACATATTTTCACTAATTTATAGACTTAGAAGAAATTTTCTAGGAACTTTGCGTTGGCTTTTTTGTCATAAAGTATTTTCTTTCTCTTTTGACAGAAGAGGGCCTTTGAAATGGGGCCTGGTGATATAATCCAAACTGGCCTAGGATTTACTGTGTAGCCAAGGATGCCTCCTTGTTCCACCCCGAAGTGCTGGGTTTACAGGTGTGAACCACCATGGCGTGCCTCACATAGTATCTTCAGTCACATATTTTTTTGGATGTGCAGTATAGGGTTGGAAGATCCTGAAGGGGGAAAATTAGAAGATGGATCAGTCAGGGCTGAGTAGATGTTGTGGGGGCCCAGAGCAATGTGGAGTCTCAAAACACAAAAAGAAGAAAGAAACAAAGAAACAAAGAAACAAAGAAAGAAAGAAAAACAAAAGCGTCTTTAGCTTGTCTCTTAGATCTTGCACATACACTTGACCTGGATACCAAACTATCTGCATAAGAAAACTGGAGCAAGCCAGGCAGTGGTGGCGCACGCCTTTAATCCCAGCACTGGGGAGGCAGAGACAGGCGGATTTCTGAGTTCAAGGCCAGCCTGGTCTACAGAGTGAGTTCCAGGACAGCCAGGGCTACACAGAGAAACCCTGTCTCGAAAAACCAAAAAAAAAGAAAGAAAGAAAAAAAGAAAACTGGAGCAGGAGACTCCAGGGAAACAATCTAATGGAGGAGTCCCTGAGTATCTTACCACCTGTCCTTTATTTAATCTGCTTTGTTCATGTAAAGCCAGGAGTGCTACATTCTTCTGAAGCCCTGGTAAATGTAGTCTCTGAAAAGAAATAGAAAATTAAGATTTTACTATTCTCCTGATTTCTCCTAAATCTGGTTTTTGCTTCGCACTGCCCCCCACAGAAACCTCTCCTCCCACCGACTTTTGTGAAGTGTCATGTTCTTTTTACTAAACTAGAATTGAGATTCAAAGAAGCCTTTGATTTCAAAATTGAGAAGTTTCAGTTTGGTTTCATATTTAGGTTTGGTGGGTTATAGGAACTCAGAACAAAATGAAAGCCCTAGAGAGCTCTAGGCTCCATGTTTAGGACAGATGGGTGTGGCAGCCTTATTTATTCTAAATGAGAGTTACATAATCTGACTTACCTGCACATGGGTGACATCAACGTGGTGCCCTGACTTTGATAGAAACAAACAAACAAAAACAAAAAAACAATAGGGAAGAACTTGTCATTTTCTTATGTAAGAACTTGGGAGACTCACTCCTAAATTGACACTGGAGTCGGTAGGTATTTGCAACTCTAGATAGCAATTACCAAGAACAAGGTAAATACAAACCATGCATGGGGAGCCGGTGCCTCAACTGCAATGGTATGGCAGTAGGTAATGTCCAAGCTGAAACCAAAAGAAATTTACCCCAAACCAGCCCACAGTCTTCCTTGACTTTATGTAGCTGCACTGGAAAGGCCAGTGTCTGTGTTAAACAAACTGAATCATGCTCAGTTAGTGATACCCTCCAGATTTCTCTAGGAAGATGGCTTGACATCCCTAAGCAATGTCCTCAGGAGCCTCGAATGGCATCATTATCATAAATGGAGTGGAGCAGACTGATTGTCTGAAGCCCAAACACTTCTGGTCAGAGCAACCACAGACAAAGGGAGACGCGTGAGAACACCAACAGAGATGTGGTCTGAAACACCAATCCTACAGCACACAGAAAACCTGGCCCATGGAATTAAACATGCAGAAACAACAAGGAGCTAAAGTCATACATGATTAGACATGAAACAGAAGCAGAATGTAGAAAGAGAGCTCAGATCTGCAGACACATAAAACATTTTCTCTTATTAACAGATGCTGTTTCATAACGGGACTTTCCTTTTGAGAAAAGGTCTCATGTATCCCAGGCTAGCCTTACATTTGCTATGTAATCAAGGCTAACCCGGAACTTTTTAAAAATTAATTCATTTATCTTTATTTTATGTACATTGGTGTTCTCTCTGCACGTATGTCTGTGTGAGGGTGTCAGATCCCCTGAAACTAGAGTTATATAGCAGGTGTGAGCTGTCATGTGGGTGCTGGGGATTGAACCCAGATCCTTTGGAAGAATAGCCAGTGCTCTTAACCACTGAGCCATATCTCAGCTGCCTGAACTGCTCATCCTCTCACACCCCCACACAATCATACCCAGTTTTCTTTGGTGCTGAGGAAGGAGCCAGGGATTCACGCACACTAGAGAAGTACTGACCCAATGTGAGCCACATCCCAGTCGGTGGGACATTTCTATTTATAACCATACACAGATAATGAGTGGTACGTAATCTGAGGTAGATGTGCAGTGCTATGCTCTCAATTTTGGGCAGTTTCACATACCACTAGCCTGAGCAGGAGGGAGGGCCACTCTAAATTATATATATGGTACATATATACACTATATATGTATGTATATGTTTATATATTGTCTGTATGTATATACATACAAAGATGAAATGCAGGAAGTACAACTTTGGAAGTTCAAAGTCAGAGACTTAGCCGTTCTGCCCAATGCCCACCTCTATCGGATCCTGAAACAGCTCCTCACCAGTCATGGCACCTGCCTAACCACTGCAGTGAAACCATCGCTCTAAGGCAGCCCTCTTCTCTTTCTGAATGGTTCTGGCTGTGAGGAGGGCTGATAGCTCAGGTGGGAAAGCACTTGCCCTGCAAATGGGAAGACCTGAGGTGAATTCTTAGAACACATGTAAAAGTCAGCTGCTGTGGCATGCATGTGGATTCCAGCACTAGAAAGCCAGACCCTGGGGCTTGGCTCTCTGGCTGATCAGCCATGCCTAAACAGAGTCCTGGGTCCCAATCAAGAACTTGTCTCAAAAAGGAAGGTGGGTGGCTCTTGAGGAATGACAGCTAAACTTGCCCTCTTGCCTTTGTGCATGCATGCACAGGTGCATGTACACACACACACACACACACACACACACACACACACACACACTATACTTGAGAATCTGACAGGTGGCCAAATAAGGCAGACAACCATAAATCAAACCCAAACTACCTGCTGGCTCTGCTGCTTCTCAGATGTACAGACTTGGAGGAAGTTACTTCTCTGGGCCTCCATTTCTTCCCTTATAAATGATAAATACAGTCCCTTCTGAGCTCTGGCTTTGGAGACATCAGAACAGAGATTAAGTGCTGGGACTGTGAGACCCGGATTCTCTTCATTTCTTATTATATCATTGCTCTCTCCTTATCTGTATGGACCTCCAGTTTGCCAGTGAGCTTTTGAGAACTGGATTCTCAGTATGAACGTGTGTTTCCTGTATTTCGACCTATATGTTGCAGAATGTATTCATGCAGCCACTTAGAGTCAACACTGGCTCTGTTTCTTTCTCTTTTTTTTTTTTTTTTTTTTTTTTTGGCTTTTCGAGACAGGGTTTCTCTGTGTAGCCCTTGCTGTCCTGGCTGTCCTGGAACTCACTCTGTAGACCAGGCTGGCCTCGAACTCAGAAATCCGCCTGCCTCTGCTTCCCAATGCTGGGATTAAAGGCATGCGCCACCACTGCCTGGCACTCTGTTTCTTCTAATGTGCCCTGAAAGCTTATCTGCATGGAGAACCTTCAGTCCCAGATGACAGCGTGGGAATTATTTTTTTCTTTGCTTTTCCTAAAATGGAGTTCAATTTATACCGAGAGCTCCTGTGCTATTGAGTAGCAAAGAATTCATCTGAATTCAACTTAAGCTTTTCCCCAGAGTTGCTTCAGAATTCTGGAGCCATATTCCACAAACCTCAGAGTAGCAGGGCTGTGGAGGTGGAAGAAGGGGTAGAATGCTGTTTTCTGGGAGTACTCCGCAGTGTGGTGGCTTGAATACGCTTGGCCCATAGGAAGTGGCACTATTAGGAGGTGTGGCCTTGTTGGAGGAAGTGTGTCACTGTGAAGGCAGGGCTTTGAGGTCTCATGTATATGCCCAAGTCTGGCCAACATGATCCAGACCTTCCTCCTAGCTGCTTGCAGAAGACAGTCTCCTCTTAGCTGCCTTCAGATGAAGATGTAGAACTCTCGGCTCCTCCAGCACCATGTCTGCCTGGATGCTGCCATGCTTCCCACCATGATGATAATGGACCTCTGAGCTTGTAAGCCAGCCCCAGTTAAATGTTGTCCTTATAAGAGTTACCTTGGTCATGGTATCTGTTCACAGCAATGGAACCCTCACTGAGACATGCACTGTTGCTCGCTCAGATGCCCTGCTCCCATCCAGTCTTCAGGCACAGATTACTGATGGGCCAGCACTGCATTCTTCTATCCCACTGTGTCATTCCCATCAAGGCCCATAAAGTACCCTGTTTTCGTAAACATGCTTGCTCTGAGACATTGAAAACTGAGCTGTGTTTTGGGGCCCTAAAACCATCTGCTGCTATAAAGTCATGCAAGAACACAAAAACGCCCTGCGGGTCATACTACTGACACGGTAGACTTCCCCAGCAGGCCCCAGGGAGCAGATAGGGGCTCCTGGGTCATCTTTCTCCACCCCCTGCCCTTGGGCACCATAAAGGACAAGTGCATAATCTCTGTTCTTCCATCTCCAATCTTATCAGACATCTCACTCTTTTGGCCAATGCCCTCTACCCCTGGGAAGTCCCAGGTATGTGCCACCATACCCTCTCTTAATCCTCAGTCCTTCAGGACACAGAGTGAATCTGTCTGTGGGTTCAGCCATCCTGAGGAGGAAGAGGAAGAGGAGTAGGAGAAGGAGGGGGAGGGGGAGGGGAAGGGGAGGGAGAGGGGGAAGAGGTGTTCAAACTAGGCCTGGGCCTACCTGAAAACTTGACCACATTTTTTTGTTGTTTTGGTTTTTGAGACAGAGTTTCTCCATGTAACAGAGCCCTGGCTGTACTGGACTCACTTTGTAGACCAGGCTGACCTTGAAACCACAGAGATCTGCCTGCCTTGGTCTCCCAAGTGCTGGGATTAAAGGCGTGTGCCACTGCCCGGCTCTTGACACTATTTCCTCTTTTGATACCCTTTCCTTCTCAGGAAGTTTATGCCAAACACTGCAAGCTGGCTATTCAAAGAACAAACGGAGGACCAGAGGGGTGGTCAGAGGCCAAACACTGCAAGCTGGCTATTCAAAGAACAAACGGAGAACCAGAGGGGTGGTCAGAGGCCAAACACTGCAAGCTGGCTATTCAAAGAACAAACGGAGGACCAGAGGGGTGGTCAGAGGCCAAACCGCTTGCTGCTGGCTCTGCCAACCTCAGCTCAATCTCCAGGAGTCACAGGAATAGGAGAGAACTAGACCCTGCCAGCTGTCCTCTGACCTTCATACATGTCTCTGGGTGTGTGCACCCCACCACACACTAAATAAGTGGGATTTAAAACTAAAGAAGGAAATTGTGAGTAACAAGAAATAAAAGGAAGAAGATATCAGAACTATGAGTTAAAGGGAGTCAATTCTGTGCCAAATAAAAATTATCTTTTCTTTCTTTCTTTGTGTGTGTGTGTGTGTGTGTGTGTGTGTGTGGTTGTTTGTTTGTTTGAGGCAGGGTTTCTCTGCATGACAGTCCTGGCTGTCCTGGAACCTGCTTTGTAGACCAGGCTGACCTCTGTCTCTGGGTTTGTAGTGAGCACCAGGATTAATGGTGTGCACCACCACACCCACAAAATTGTTTTCTTAATGGGTGCTGCTATGCTTTGCAGTATTTGAGCTAAGAGGTGCAAAGAAGATTCGGGCCTTACCTCCTGCCACTCATCCACATCCAGTCCTGTCTATTCTCCCTTCCGTTTTGTTTCCTGGACATTCAGAAACTATAAGTTTTCATTTCAGAAAATGGAATGTTCTAGAATAAGACTACAGCTCCCCCCCCCCCCCCGTCATTATTAAAGTCGCTGCAGCAGGTAGCAACACCGTGGCCTGACTCGCTCTTATCACAGAGAAGGACGGAGAAAGGAGAGGGCACTTACCTGGGCAGCCAGGTCTGTAAGCCAACTGATGCAAGATTGGAGACAAGGTCTTCCAGCTCATACACAGCACTCCTGAGAAAATACAGCAGGAATCCTGGTCTTGTGCATGCTCCGTCTGCACATCATAGCGAGGCGGACCGGTCTACAACAGATACCCTGAAACCCTGTGGTAAGTTATCCAAATGTACCAGGCAACCTCGCATGTTTGAAAGCCTTAAAATCTGACAGTTAATCACGTCTGCAGAGGTCTATAGCTGAATGGGGATTCACAGGCCAACCTCAGAAACACCAGAGTTGCTTATAACACTTCACTCATTTTCTTCCCCGAGTGGCTTCAGTATCTAGTTGGACTTAATGTTTTTCTTCTCACTTTTCTTCAGAAACCCAAGGCTCTTTTTAGCCTTTTTCGCTCAGGAGCCCTTCGTTTATTTAACTTGAAAAATTTTCCCAACATCCACGGCAACCACCGCACTGACCAGTGAGCTTTGTGCATACAGAAAATAAATTCAATATCCCGTGTATTCAATGAAAAAAAAAATACAGAGAATTTGAGAATATTTTAAATAAAAAATTATTTTACTTCCAAAAGATAAAAATAGTTCAGGTGTTTCTTTGGTTGGTTGGTCGGTCAGTTGGCTAGTTGTTTCGTTGGTTGGTTGGTTGGGTTGGGTTGTTTTGTTTTGTTTTGCACCATACCAGCCTGTCTTCACACCCCATGTGGGTCTCCCAGTTATTAGATTTTGGCTACTAAACGAGCTATACGCATTTTGTTATGTTTCAGCTTGTTTCGTTTTGAGTCAGCGTCTCCTGTATCCCAAGATGACCTTGAACTCCCTAGGTAGCAAAGGGTAACCTTGAAATTCTGGCCTGCCTGCCTGCCCCCACTTCCCCAGTATGCTGGATTACAGGTGTGTACCACCATGCCCTGCCGTTCTGAAGCAGTGACTTTCAATGTGAGCTTAAATGGATCTGTAGCTATTTGGATATTTAAAACGTTGTCTGCAAAAGCCTTTGATTCCAGCACTTGGGAGGCAGAGGCAAGAGGAATGCTGTGAACTCAAGGCCAGCCTGTTCTGTACAGTGAGTTCCAGGTCAGCCAGGGCTACCTGGTGAGACCTTGTCTCAGAAGAACACAAATAAAGCAAAACAAAGCCACTGATGGGAAAACCCCACCTAAATTAAAAGAAAGCTATACCATCTTCTTACATTTAAAGACATAACGCAATTAAGATGTCCTGATTGTAAGTTACAACTTCAACACAACTGCAGTGGAAACTCCCCCGACATATTAAGAACCATCAACGCCCTGATTTAAAACCAGAGAACTAAAACTACTAGATTGTGGAGCCTATTACAAAGCTCATTACAGTCAGTACAGAATGGATTAAAGGTCTAAATCCAAAGCCCAAACCAAAGAACTACTAGAAGAAAACAGGGGGGAACGTTTGTTGATACCAGTGTATGCAATGGCCTCTTGAATATCATATCAAAGTTCAGACAGATAAGCCCTCTGAACTGAAGCCATTGAACTGAAAAGCTTCTGTATGTCCAAGAACATAACTCCAGGGAGAAGAGACAATACATGGAATGGGGAAATTTTGCAAACCATACATCTCATAAAAGGTTAACATTTAACATGTATAAAGACACAGACAAGCCAACGATAAGAAAATAATCTAATTAAAATGGATGAACTAGCCGGGCAGTGGTGGCGCACGCCTTTAATCCCAGCACTCGGGAGGCAGAGGCAGGCAGAGTTCGAGGCCAGCCTGGTCTACAGAGTGTGTTCTAGGACCGCCAGGGCTATACAGAGAAACCCTGTCCCAAAGAAACAAAAATCAAACAAAACAAAAAATGGATGAAAAATATGAATAGTTGCTTTTCCAAGGGGGTGGGGGTGGGGGGCTGGAGAGATGGCTCAGCCGGGAAGGTTACGTGCACTGACTGCTGTTCCAGAGGTCGTGAGTTCAATTCCCAGCAACCACAACTGTCTATAATGGAATCCAACGTCCTCTGAAGACAGCTACAGCGTACTCATATGCATTTAATAAATAAATCTTTTTTTTACAAAAAAGGATGTGGAGGAGGAAGAGAGAAGAGGGGGAGGGGAGAGAGGAGAGGAAGAAACAGGAGGGAAGGGAAGAAGAGGAGGAAGAGGAAGCCACTATGAATGGCCAACAGGAAGATGAGCAAATGTTCAGCTTCATTAATCATCAGGGAAATGCCAATTCAAACCACAGCGTCCCATCACTTCACACTTGCTAGAATGGCTATTACTAAATAGAACAAGATACAAGTCCCAGAGAGAGGGTGGAGAAGACAGAACTCTTGTAAATTACCATTGCCACGGGGCCACAACATGGAAGCGTTTCTTTAAAACAAACCGTTTAAAACTACTCCCTTATTTAACAATGCTGACGCTAGGCATACAGCCCTAGAAAATGAAGTGTTCTCTGCACCCCTGTGCTGACTGTACACAATTCACAGCAGGCCTGGCTGGAGTCAACCTACATGGTCATCAAGTGAGTGAGCAAGAGGAGAATGTGGTATGCTTCCACACCAGAATACCTTCAGCCTCAAAAATAATGAGACGCCATTTGCACCAGTATGGAAAGGCTGGTGGTCATTATGCTAAGTGAAAGAAGCCAGGCCCAGAAAGACAAACACCCATAATCTCACTTATTTACCAATGGGATCACCAGTAGCTACTGATCTTATAGAACAGTGGATCTCAACCTTCCTAATGCTGCCACCCTTCAATGCAGCGCCTCATGTTGTGGTGACCCCCCCAAAATTAATTTCATTGCTACTTCATAACTGTACTTTTGCTACTACTATGAATTGAAATGTAAATATCTGATATGTAGGATATCTAATATGTGACCTTTGGGAAAGAGTCAGTTGACCCCCAAAGGTGTTGCGACCCACAGGTTGAGAACTGCCGTCTTAGAGTGGAATGGTGGTCACCAAAGCCTGTGGCAGTGCCCAGGGAGCTGTCAGTCAAATGATATAAAGTTTTAGTTTATATAGAATATATTTAAAATCTGCTGTATAACCGCCAGCACACTCAGTTACCATCACAGCATACTGTATCCTTGAGAACTGCTAAGAAAGTAAGGAGGGAGAGACAGCTCAGCAGCTAAGAACAATAACGCTCTGGCAGAGGAGCCAAGGTCAGTGCTCAGCTCCCAAATCAGACCTGCACTCTCATGCACATACCCACACACAGACACACAGACACACAGACACACAGACACACAGACATATATAAGTAAAAGTCAAAAAAAAGAAAGTCAGGTTTGGTAGCACATGCCTTTAATCCCAGGACTCCAGAGGTGGATCTCTATGAGTTCAAGGCTGGTCCGGACTACATAGGGAGTTCCAGGCCAGCCAGAACTACACTGAGACCCTGTGTAGTTGAGATCCACTGCTCTATGAGGTCAATAGCTATTTATGATCCCATTCATAAGAAAGAAAGGAAATTACAAAGAAAATGGAGTGAGTATTTTCACAAGAGATGATAAGCTCAATAATCCCTGGGTTAATTAACTCCATTCCATTTAGCCATTCTAAATAGTATTAATATCTTTCAAAACATTTTGTATATAAAATGCATAATTTTGTCAATATAAAATGTGTAACTTTAAGAGACCTATAATAAGGGGCTGGAGAGATTGTTCAGTGCTTTAGAAAACTTCCTTCTCTTTGAGAGGAACTGGGTTTGGTTCCCAGGACCTACATGAAGCAGTTCACAACCTGTAATTCCAATCTCAGTATGACACTGTTCTCTGGCCTCCAAAGGTATCCTTGAATACATTGCACGTGCTTGCACACACACACAATAAATGTGAAAAAATGTGAATAAATTCATCTCAAACCCATGGAAGTCAGTTAACTGAGAACAGGGATTTTCGGCCTATTCATTCCTCTTGAACACCCTGGGGCTCACATGGTAGGAAGTCAGAACACTTCTTCAATGGCTGGATACCATTAAAATCTTGACCGTTTTCTCTACCAAGTTGAAAGGATGTTGGATCTGGAGAACTGAGCTTTGACGCCACGTGTGGGCAGGGGATAAAGAAGAAGCTCAAATCTACAAGAAGTCACAGCCAGCAGCTGGAGAGATGGCTCAGTGGTTAAGAGCACTGCCTGGTTTTGGAGAGGACCTGGTTTAGTTTCCAACATCCACATGCTGGCTCCCAACTCCCTCCAACTCCAGTTCCAGGGAAATCCAATGCTTCCTCCTGGCTTCTGCAGGCACCCAGCACCAGTGTAGCACATAAATAAACACACAGGCAAAACACTCATACATATAGAATAAAATAAACCATAAAAGATATGAATCCAGTTCGTAGAGAGCTGACTTAGCACGCACCAGGCGTGGTATGCAAGCCTGTTAGCTTGGAATTCAGTGGTGCACGCATGTAAGTTCGGAATTTGAAAAGCCAAATCAAGAGGGTCAGAAGTCCAAGATCAAGCTCAGCTTCAGAGTGAGCTGAAGACCAGGCTGAGCTAAGTGAGACCTTGTCAAAACAAAATAAAATAATGTAGAGATTCTGACTTGAAATGTAACATAGGCTTGAATGAGCTCTTCATATAAGTCCTAAGATATTCATTATGTCCCCACTCTACCTCCAACACCTGGCTCAAAAACTGGGTAATACTAAACAAGAACTCACAGTCAGAAAACACAAGCGCTGTGCACTCTTGATTTTCATACTCCTTCAACAAATTGTTGGATTATCCTCAAAGCATTACAGGAAAAAAAAAAAACATAAAAGCATTTGTTTGGGTGGTCCTTCTTTAATTAATAACCAAATTATTAAACTAAGCTATAGGCCACCGTCATTCTTGTAGGTTGAAATGGCTGAGTAATTCACGATTTCTAACAGTCACACGTTATTCAGTCTCCTTCTGGTAAATTCAGGACATTTGAGAGCCTCTATGTATCTCAGCTATGTAACCAGCTATGAAGCAATTTCACATCAGACCCGATGCGATATCTTTAAAAGTGTCCCAACCGTGAGGGAGGGAGGATAGCCTTCCCACAATCCCTTCCCCACTGGATCCTTGCCCTGGTTCCAGCTTGCCAAATCCTTTACTGTGGTTTTCTGATGTGAGCTATTATCCAGGAGAGTCCCAGAGCTGAGATGAGAGTGTGCTCTCAGAGAGCGCCACCAGAATTCCCAGAAGTGAAGGCTTAAGTCTTTGACCCTCCAAACTCCCTCTTTTTGTACTTAATCAACTGGCTAAATCCTCCCAAGTGAAAAGAACGCATATTTTGTCATCTGTGACTTGCTGAAGCTGAATGCTGCTCATGATGGCAAAGCCTGTGTATCAAGGATGAGTGATTTCTCGCACTTAATCTGCTTCGGGTCCACTGGGCCCTGGAACCCAGACAGACACTTCCCACACTTCCTGCCTTTTTTCTCTCATTGGTGTCCATTATTTATAGGCTTTGGAGTGCACCTGGGGTGACTCCCCAACTGGGGTCAGACTTTTCAGCAACCCTCCAGCCCCCATTCTCTGCAGTTGGATTTTTATAAGAGTGAGATGGCTTCTACCCTTGTCATCCTGTAACTGGACTATTTCTAAGAACAGAATAGAGGTGCCAGGCCAGTAGCTTAGGAAATGAACACGACCTGACAACAGGCATTGTAAATTTGGCTCTACATAGCCAACGAAGCCACCAACAGAGTAAAGAGGCAGCCTGCAGAACAGGAGACATATCATTCCCAGATATGCGTCCAATGGGGGATCAACATCCAGAATATATAAAGAACTCAAAAGTTGAGTTGTTGAGAGATGACACAGTTGGTAAGGCCCTACGTGTGCTATATTCACATGTGTGCAGGCATGCGCGCATGTGCCACACACACACACATACACACACACACTACCACCACCACAATTTAATTTTTTTTTTTTTTTTAAAAAACAACTCAGAAGTTCGTGGTGGCTGGGAGAGGGGCATGGCATGGCATGGCATGGGTTTCCTGTGCTTGGGTGGATGGCCCCTACATCATGTACATACAGGTGCTCTAATTAAGACACAGTACGGTTTTTAAAACAAGACACCAATGGAGAGTTGCTGGGGAGGGCTCTGGGAAGGCTTGGAGGGGGAATAAAAGTTTCATACAATGCTTGTATGAAACTCCCAGAGTAAATTTTAAAGCAACAATCGTTATAGGAATTGGAAAGATGGCTCGGACATTAAAAGCACTGGCTGCTTTAGCAGAAGACCCAGATTCAGGTTCTAGCACCCACGCAGTGACTCACAACTTTAACTCCAGTTCTAGGAGACTTGACACCCTCTTCTGGCCTCTGTGGGCACTGCATACACAAACAAACATACACAGGCAAAACACCACACACACAAAATAGATATTAAAAAGTCATTCACACACACACACACACACACACACACACACACATATAATGAAATTGAAAATGCCACTGAGGTTGCTTCAGGTGTCAGTCAGAGTGGCAGTGGCTAAGGTGACAAGCAAACAGACAAGTACACGTAAGGAGGTGCAGGGCCAGGTACTGCTGGTAGAAAAGTCCAGCTACTGCAGAAATCAGTATAGAAATCCCTCAAGGGACTGAAAATGTCCTACTATCTGAACTAGTCTCACCAGTACTGAGCTATGACTGGAGGAATATGAGCATGTCACAGAGAAGCCTGCACATCCATGTCTGCAGCAGGGTTCACAAGAACCAAGCTACGGAAGGAAGCCCCAAGAAGAACAAAGACACGGCATTTTGGGGTAAAGAATGGAGCTAGAGATCAGCGTATTTAGTCAGTCTTACAGACAAATTATTGATGCGGAAAGATAAACAGAGCAGAATTGTAAATAGCTAATAAGTACATTAAAGAAATTCAGTGTCTTCAGTCATCAGGAGAAGATGCAAACCAAAGCTCCACCACAATCCCATTTTGGAGTACCAATAGCTCAGTTGGTTAGCTCAATATCTGTATACGAGATTCCATCTCACTAAACAGATGGCTACCTTCAGGAAAGCCCAACCTACAAATGTTAGGACATGCATGAGGGACGGAAAGGACCCTTGTACATCCATCTCAACTCTGCCCACAGATCTTGGTACCCCGGGAGGTGCTCGAAGCCCTTGTTGGAGAAGCCATATCCTGGGCATTGAGTCTACCTGCTTAGTGTGACTTGGCTGAGCTCAGCGGTTGCCAAGTGTGTTCGTTTCTTTTTGCACTGCTGGGACAAGTTTGTTTGGGATTCCATTTTGTGGGTACAGTCCATCATGGAAGTAGAATGACAAGCAGCTGGTCACAGTGTGTCTTCAATCCTGTGTGCCATTACTCTGTCCTCAGGCATCCCCTTCCCCCTACACACCACCTCCAGGTTCCTTCCTTCTACTGGTGAATTCCCCAATGTTTGTTTATCACATGTGCTCCAATCCGCTCCTATTCCCAACCTCACTAAACTCCCTTCTCCACTCTCATGGTCTCCAGTCTCATGGCTGATATCCGTACAGTCAACTTCACCTTGCTTATTCAAATTGACTAGTTCTGGGCTCTGTGCTGTGGCCTGGTGACAGAATGTCACTGGGAATATATCAAAAACAAAAACAATAAAACAAAAATAAACAAACAAGCAAAAAACTGAAGGTGACTCTCCCTGTAGTCTGGGGTGGTTATTACTGGTTAAAGTTTGGGTTTCTTTGTTTTGTTGTTGTTGGTGGTTTGTTTGTTTGTTTGTTTTTCAAGACAAGGTTTCTCTGTGTAGCCCTGGCTGTCCTGGAACTCACTCTGTAGACCAGGCTGGCCTCGAACTCAGAAATCCACCTGCCTCTGCTTCCCGAGTGCTGGGATTAAAGGTGTGCACCACCACTGCCCGTCGGGTTTCTTTGTTTTAGCAGTCCTGGGGATTGAAACTAGTGCCTTCCACATATGAGGCAGGTGCTCACCCAGTGAGCTATCTCCCCAACTATTTATTTATATGCTTGTTTATTCGTTGATATTACTTATTTATTTCCCTTTATTTTAAGACAGAGTCTACTAAATTGCTCAGACTAGCCTTGAATTTACTCTGTGGTCCTGGCAGGCCTTGAACTTGCTGTCATGTTCCCTAAACTCCTTGAATAGCTGGTGTTATAGGCCTGCACTACCAAAGTGGTTATATTTAAAGATCCCTTTCTTATTTACCTTCTTTCTAATTTCAAGCACCAAGACTCTCCTCCTCCAGTCCTTTTTCAGCCTGGGAGGCTTCAGCACAGTGGATGCCTGGCATCTGTGGTACGAATGCACACCCTTCAGTTACAGACAGCATAAGCAGCAGCTCTCACCCTAAGCAGCTGGAGAGACTGAAAAGCTGCCCAAAGTGAGAACTCCAAGTATCTGTTCTTTTGTCTTCATTTATAAAGTCCACGGGGATCAAAAGGACCACAGGGCTGACTAGCCCAGCGTGGTAAACAGATAAGCTCAAACACATACCTGCCACCAGCAAGACAGTGACAAGATCCTCCATCTTTAACTCTCAAATCGTGACTGTAGATCACTAGCCCTGGTAGAATCCCAAGCAGAACACAACCAATATTAAAAATTAACAGAAGTTCTGAGAAATTTGCTAAAATCTCCCAGGCTGTGGAGAGGTGGCATCAGAGATGAGGGAGCTGTATCTCAGAAGCTCCAAACCTGCCCATAAGCGTCATCACAGTCTCCATAGTCAGGAGCTCTGCAACCAAGCCTGTCCAAGGACACCTAGGACCCCAAGATAGGGCTCAACTCTTGTCCCCTAAGGCTGTCATTTTTCATTGCTTAAACCTGAGTCAGAGGTGGACTGGAAAGTAATTCAGCTTTTCGGTGCAATTAGGAGTGTGATGCATGCTGTGGCCTGCAGCCCTTGCAAGGGCTCTGAGTTCTCATCTGCTCATTTTTAAGTGGTTTAATTTTGCCTCTGATTGCCAGGTGCTAAAATATGAACCTTCACACTTGTGAGTCACCCAATTTAACCACGCTGTGGCTCTACCCTCCGAGAGTTTCCTAGGTGTGAACCCAACTGTGCCCTAGACCCACAAAAACATTTTAGTCAAGATTTCCAGGGTAAATTCTAGCCCACCCTTGTCAAAGCCACACAGGCTTCCAGCTCACCTCGCTGCAGCGGACCCTGGGTTTGTCATTGAGCCTCTGATGCTGTGGCTCTAAATTGACTGTGGGAACTCAGGCAAGTGACTTCACCTTCCTGAGCCTCAGTTTCTTTCTTAGTGAAGCGTGCACTTAAAATAACTCAAAATTAAATGGTGTCTCCAAAGCATGCTTCCCCTCAAAAAGATTGTAACATGCCAGGAGATGGTGGCTTCACACACCTTTAATCCCAGCACTTGGGAGGCAAAGATGAATCTCTATGAGTTCTAGGGCAGCCTGGTCTACAGAGTGAGTTCTAGGATGACCTAGGCTGCACAGAGAGACCCTGCCTTGAAAACACATGAGGTTTGTAGTAGTAATTAGAAAATGAAAATATGCACTTCAACAGTAATCAAAACATAGGAAATAGATAAATAACAGATGAGCCTCTGCTTCAGTTCTGGGAAGACCACGTCTCACTAGTCTTATTTACCATCGGTGTGTGTGTTTATTGTCAGTATGCTGTGATTACAAGTTTATATCACATGATTACATGTGTATATGTGTGTGTATATGTGTGTGAGTGTGTGAGTGTGTGTGTATGTGTGTGTGTGTGTGTGTGTGTGTGTGTGTGTGTGTGTGTGTGTGT